>JANKOE010000005.1:66157868-66180693 GCA_026284465.1 Erythroxylum citrifolium | reverse complement strand
CACTATATTTCTTTGTCTAAAACTTTAACTAAATTCTTCCTTCCTAAACATTTGGAGGACAGACGAACTATTCTTTCGCCATTTACCAAAGATAGATCACGATAGCTGGAACTTTGGAGTTGTGCTACAAACGTGTTGTCTTCCGAGAAAATGAGCATCTCATTGACTAGAATCTTGTTTGTTATGCCACCTTAGTCATGACTCCTTTAAAATTCTTCTCCAAGTGCTTCATGTCTCACAGACTATCTTTCGGAAGAGATCAGCAACGTCTGCACCACCAATATCTATTTCCCGAACTGCCTTTCTCATTACAACACTCAGCAGACAATAATTTGAATTAGAAAAATGAAGCTTTGTGCTAGTGTTTCAGCCACGTCCTTCGTGCTCCTTGTTTTAGTTTTCCGAGTGGCTCGTGGTGGTGATGGTGATACAGTTGTCCCAGCACTCCTCATCTTTGGTGACTCCGTTGTTGATGCAGGAAACAACAACGACCTCACCACACTCATTAAGGCCAACTTTCCTCCTTATGGAAGGGATTTTGTCACTCACACCGCAACCGGAAGATTCTGCAACGGAAAGCTGGCGGCGGACTTCACTGGTAATGTAGCATCTCCCATGAACACAACATAAACCTTATTTTCCTTTGTCATTTAGTCTCATGGGTTTTGTTCTGTTCATGCACAGCTGATTTTCTTGGTTTCACCTCATACCCTCCTGCATATCTTGGCCAAGATGCCACAGGAAACAACCTCCTGAAAGGAGCTAACTTTGCCTCAGCTGGATCGGGTCTTCATGATGGGACAGCCAAATTATATGTAAACAATGCGATTTACAGCTCACTCTATCTCTTATTTTTCTCATCACAGAAGGATAATAAATCACTCGCTCTTGTATGTGTTATTGGCAGGGCAGCATTTCTCTGAGCCAGCAATTCAAAAACTACAGGGACTACCAAGCAAAAGTTGTGAATATGGTAGGAGAAGCCAAAACCAAAGGTATAATCAATGGTAGTATCCATCTTCTGAGTACGGGTAGCAGTGATTTTCTTCAGAACTATTACATCAATCCCCTGCTCTACGGACTCTACACACCCGATCAATTCTCGGACCTTCTTATGAGATCTTATGCTACTTTCATTAAGGTATCATCAACCAAGCTCTCTTTACTTTTAGTTGATCCCCTTAATTATTGAAAATCAATATACAGTTGCTGTTAAATCTGAATTTACTTTTTCTCACCTACTAAAGGTAGGTTTGAAATCAAAAGTTATGCTTTTTAGGATTTTTTTAAATTAAAAGCATGACAAGCATCAAGTGAAAATTCTGCTGCTTATTTTGATCAGAGAACGTAGTTGTACTGACGAGAATGGTATTGAGGCAGAATCTATATGAAAGAGGAGCAAGAAAGATTGGAGTGACAGGCCTACCACCAACGGGTTGTTTGCCTGCGGCCATCACTCTCTTTGGCATGGGAAGCAACCAGTGCGTTGAAAGGTTAAACCACGATGCCATTTCCTTCAACAACAAACTAAACATCACTTCTCAACGCCTAGTGCATAAGCTCCCTGGACTAACACTGGTGGTCTTTGATATCTACCAACCTCTCTTGGACATGGTCTTGAAGCCAACTGACTATGGTAACGTTCTTCATTTTACGCATAAAACAGAAAATGAAGTGACCATAGAACTTTTAACTCAGTTGTAGGTTTGATCCCAGGAATAAAATGGATTTATTCCATTAAAGATGAGAAAACAATACTAAAGTAGAAACATATCTACTCCAGAGCACAGCTCGGGTTAAATGATCAAACTGTTGTTTAACCAGTGCACAAACATCATACCATCCGACCACTACGATGAGATAATAACATTGCATATGATGATGCTCAGTACGGTTTTTGGAACAGGTTTCTTCGAGTCAAGAAAAGCTTGCTGCGGAACAGGTACATTCGAGACATCAATGCTGTGCAATGAATGGTCAATTGGAACATGCTCCAATGCCACACAGTATGTATTCTGGGATAGTTTCCATCCCTCTGAAGCTGCTAACCAAGTCTTGGCCGCTGATCTAGCTAGCCAGGGATCTTCCCTCATTTCTTGAGATTACTCGGATCACTATTAGAAACATTTACGACTACTCTGCTAAAGCTTTCAATTATATTCTTTGATGCATCATATGTCTAAATGCTACGAGTTCTTAGTAGGTAGTAGTAGCCTCATTGCACCCGTACACATAGCCAGAATCACTTGTGCTTTTGCCATTTTGAAGGAATATCTATGAATCAGTCGAGCACTAAACAGGATCAAATTGGCGCTTACCATATGAGTACTGATCTTAGCTGGAATAAGCCCAAATACACTAATGATCTACTAAGATTCCTTTGTATAGTTTTTCTTCAGAAATATTCAAAACTCAACAAGGTCATATCTTCCTTTTGCCTACAATTTATTACAGAAAACAAAGCTCCACTTTCCAAGATCCAACAATCCTATTTCACCATTTTCTTCCAACGAACTGTGAATCTATATAACCTTTAACATCAATCAATTCAAGCAATAAGATAGCACTCACAGTCTAGTATATTCAGCTTGACCTAAAAGTTTTTTTATGACAACCGACCAAAAATTCACCTGAAACAGTGGGAAGCAAGATATTCAGACATCCCTAAGAAAGCTCAAAGCCTGTGTTGGAACTTATTGCATAAAGAAGCTTTGCTCTGAGAGTGCTAGCACGCTTGTATGTTGGAAGCTGTAAAGAGAACAAGAACTATTAAACTCATTTGAAGTTAGAAAGATGCCACTTATGGATAGCCCTGAGGTTTACAGCAAGTATACCTTTAGAGTATTGTAGCATGTTGAAGCTGAGGGAAGCCGCTCCACATCTTGTCCCCCAATTGTTGCCCACAGAGAAGCATCACATGTCACCTATATATGACCAATTTCCCACTTAATTTGCAACCAGCTACCAATGAATGTGTTAACTGCCTCCTTTAGGTGTTTGCGAAGGCATGACGTAAGCAATTTATCGAGGAAAATAAAAGGCATGAAATAAGTAGATACAAGAAGCCCTATCTCAAATGATTATGACTACAAGGGAGGCAACTGATTGATTGAAAATGGACTATAATATAGCAGAGTTCAAGATGAAGCAGGGTCTGGGCAGGGAGCGACATGAAAGGATGAAAAGAAATCAATCAATCTACTATAAGATTGATATATTGAAACAGAGAAATATCGTGATTAACTGTCAATTAACGCTTCTTCCATTCTTTTAGTTTGCTGCTGGAGGTTCCATTGCATCTTTTCAGTTGTTTTTCAAAATTAAAAAGGAAAACAAATCTACTTGTGAAACTAACGAGTAACTACTTAATGACTAGCAAATCAATATTATTCACTCTTGAAAAACAGTTGGATACCATCAGCAAACAAAATGTTCTTCAAAGATGCACAGAAATGACCTCAAGCCTCAGAAATAATCACTACAGATCCCAATTCTATGTCCAAGGTTAAAAATAATTTGCATGTGATCTCAAACCATACCTTATGGATGGTAAATGAAGGTTGTAGGTGCTTGAAACCAAGTAATGGTCCTCGAGAACAGCTAGTTACAAATTTGAGTAGCATACAACGTTCGTGTGGTTTAAAACCTTTAATTACCTAATAAACATTCCAAATAGATCAAACGGAAAAATGTTAATCCACCATAAAATGGAACATGACTTCAACTATACTGTTCCTTAAAACATGTACGCATGCAATCATCAAGTCCAAACTTGCATGTGAAATCACATCATGTCTCAGTAGACAGGGAAACTTGTTCCCTTTGACCATTAGGTGGTGGGTGAAGCAGCACCCAAATTGTCAAAAACATGAACACAAACCTGAGTCTGCTTTGAATGATGTACACAATGCAACACAAACTTGAAGAGATTATAAGCACGTGAATTTGAAAAGACAAGTCTTTCATTCATATATCAAGGTCAGCTGCAGGCCAGGGATGTAATTGGATTAAAAGAAAAATATTGTCACCCACACAAGAGAAGTAGCAATGCCAAACATCCTTATAAGATTCTTAATACATCTCAAGTGCAATTACTTTACTTTTTTCTGGCCATGAAACTCTTCCACCTCCAATTGTACAGCATGCAACGCTAGTTCTTTAAGTGATGGAATTTTCTACATAACATATGAACTTCTGAAAATTTAGAGAAATAGAAGCTCCAGGTACAGAAAAGGAAAAAAGGGTTATGCAACATCCACCAAAGGGAATTACCTCCCAGAAAAGTTTGATTGTTCGACTACCCTCAGAATAACCACCAGTATATCTTGTGTTAGTTCTTAAATCATCAACATCAATGTCAATGTCACCACCTGAAAGTAACTGAATAAAATGCTGGGTAACATTCATGAATAAAGCTGAATTCATGAAGAGTAACATGTGAAAATCAAAATCATAACATGGAAAATAAAACATGTTTGTTCTTGTTGATTTATGAGCAAGTTATCAATAAAGGAACTGGCCGGAACTACTTGACATAATGCCTGTATGGAGGAAACTACCTGATTAAATTCACTTGCATTAAACAACTTCAACCAAGAAGGTGATACGAGATCTGTGAGTCCTCTGTAAAATGCATTTGAAAAGGGTAATATCTGCAAATTTACAAGAACAATAGGTTAAACTAAATATTAAGTTTACAAGATTTCATGATAAAAGGAAACAAATTACAAGACACCTGACGGTTGAGTTTATAATCTGCCATTGCATGAATATACTGCATTTTGTTTTCATTTGTCACACAAATATCCTTGCCACCCTGTTTGAGCTCAACAACATGCCATTTACCAAATGCTTCTTCTGTAAGTGTGAAGTCCAAAGAGAGGTCCTTGACGTCACCATCATAATGCTGCATGATATGAACTACTCAAAGACCATTAAGATTTATAGCTTTTTATGTAAGAGTGTGCATATACTACAACAGAGATACAACATACTCCATGTATAGTATTAAACCCAACTATATTAAAGATGGTGATTTCCAACCAATCGAAGTGACTTGAGAAAGCAAGTTCTGATACCACGTGAAAGTAAATAAAAGATGGATAGAGATAAGGATGTACACAAGGTTTAACGTGGTTTAATATTAAAGCATACATGCATAGATACAGAGACTAGTAAGAACTACATCTTCGTTAGAGTTTTGTGTTTTATACACAGTTTATCATCCCTATTTATTATGAGTGATACATTTTTTATAATAATGATATTTGAGTAATATCTGCATTATAATAATAATAAAAATTACTTAATCTTTTAAGATTTTCAACACTTTCCCTCTAGCTGGTGAATGCACACTTTCTACTTCTAGCTTTCTTCAATCCATATTGGCAGGGGTATGAATGCATCGATTCACCAAGTTGAGTCATCAAATAGCTCAACAAGCAAGTACATATTAATGTTATTAAAGTAGGAAATGGATTCGTTCGTGGATTTATATGTATATCCATAAGACCAAATAATACTTTAGTAAGGACTAGTCAAACAAGAAAATATGAAATGCAATCTTATTCGATAAAAAAGTAACCAAATAAGTAATGTACGACTGCAGAGACATAGAATTAGCATGTTAAGAAATTCTACCTTCACATACATGAGGTTCCTGTACAACTCTGGATCAAGAGTTGATAGTTCGTCAAGAAAGCTATATCTTCCTAACAGTTTTTGAACAAAAACATGTGAAAAGGCATAATCTAGTAATATTCCTTCATATAGAGCTTTTCCGACCACTCTTCCGAGGAATTCAATCATCTGGACACCATTTTCTAAATACCTTGCTGTTGGATTGGGAATTAGGAGCCGGTCTGATGTTGGAGTTTGGGTAAATAGGCCATACCTTTTAACAGACATAGAAAACTAAGTATAAAGGGCTGTGTTACAGAAGGAAGATAATGGGTGAATCAAAGAATCAATTTATGAACCTGGAAGGACATACTCAGGGGAAAAGGCAGCTTTTGATAGATCAGTCAGGAACTCCTTAGATAGCCCCCCATAGTCCAAGCCAGCCTCCTGAAGACCACATTCACTAACAAAAGAAACATGAATAGATGACTTCAACCTTGACCCAAGGGAATTCAATTGCTGGAATCCATCTTCAACAATATGATCCCGACGAACCACAATTTCAACTGCTCGTGAACCAGGTCCAGTGACTTCACCAGCCATTTTTCGAGAGACTTTATCCAAGTTGATAAATTCCCTAAACATCTGAACTCTGCAAAAAGTAATTGATGATGTCACGAGCAAAAGATTCTCAAAGGTGTTGGCGAAGAAGCTGCAGCCAACACAAGTTAAGATGCTAAGTTTGATTTATTACAGAAAATCAAAGTGAATGAACATACAGAACAAGAGAAGAATGATAACCCACATAGGTACAAGTTTGCCATCAAGAGAGAAGCATCCTTATAAGATAATTCATGAATCATTACTATGGACCATATTCTACATTATATCTTTTGAGAACCCTAGATCCAGCTATGCAGAAGGATTTTATTTTATTGTGGAAATAACAATTACTGATGCAGGAAGAGTTATGACAAGAACGAGGAGTAACAGCCAGCAAGTACTTATTCCCACCTTTCTTCAAATGGATATACATGTGGAGTAACTGTGATCACAGAATCCATGCTTGGAACAGTTGAAGCATCATCTAATTTTACATTGCCTACCATAATTTCATGAGTTCTTGCAGCAACTGCAATCGGAGGCCTGCTATTTCTAGCAGGTGAAAGCCATAAAACAGGTGGGCAAAATTGGTGCCTGCAATCCCTTTCATACATTAAATGCAAGCATCTGATAGCTGAATCCATAAGAGGTCTATCATTTTGGCCTATACTATGGGCCAAGCCATTGTAAACTAAAGTATTAAGCACTGATGCAATTCTTCGTTGCCGCTCCAGAGTGAAAGGTACCTATATTATGTTAGAGAACATCAGGGAAAATTTTCTAGGGTACTCCAGATGGTTAGAAGAGACCATTTGGAAAGAATAAACATAGATAATTACCTGTTTTTCATAAAAGTCTATGTCATCGAGAACCAGTAACAGGTGCGAGTAGGTTGCACAGAACAGATGAAGCAAACATGACAAGTCTTTTGGAATCCTTTGTACACCAAAATTCACAGAGTTTACGTCCCAAACATCAGTATTATCCTCCTCATCCTGTTTACTCGGTTCACAACCCATCAAACTACAGTCTATCTCTGCCTGTGCCTTACCCTTAATTTTATGGAGTACATTGACCCACTTACTGGTTCCATCCTTGTTTGGATGTTTCTGCTTTTTATTGAGAATCTCTTGCCTTTTGTCATCTGTAACTTTATTTATGCAAAATTGACTATTCATAGACAGATGCCCATTTACAGGAAAAAGTAAACTTTCTAATGTTTGCCATATAGAATTAACAAATCCAGGCGTAAATGATAGCATGTTGAGGACAGCCAATGATCCAACAGCGGGATTGAAAGTTGAAAATATTCTGAGCATATAAGAATAGAAGTATGCAATGTCAAGCAATTCCACCTTCCTCAAAATTTTCAGATTTTCCATTGCCACAGCCCCATCCCCTTGAGTACATGCATCTACCTTTGAGATCGACAACAGTTTTGTCAGATGCCACTGTTGACAAACAGGTTTGAGTAGGTCCAAATATGACATGTTTAAGGAACACATTTCTCCTGTTTCACAAAAATCTTCAGCAATCCCTGAAGAGTGATCATGATTAACAAAAGGATATATGTTCTTGCACCAACTTCTGTCAAGACATGATAGTAACTTCTCAGCAAGAGTGACCACAACACAGACATAGAAGGCATAGTCTAAACCTTGGTCAGGTCTAGGGTTCACAAACTCATTTTCACTCCCAGTAGCTAGGCAAATAATGTTTGCCAGAGCCCAACCAACTGGTGGAATCAACTTAGAAGATTGCTGAATTCTCAATTGATCTACCTCTGACATGTCAGTCAAGATATTATCTCTCAAGATCTGTCATCATCTGCCATAGTTTGATCAGTCCTCATTCATTTAAACCATAGTGGTGTATGAAAAAAATCAAAGAGGGCCCTGGGAATTTAATGACCTAATTTGACTGGTATGACAGGATAACATGCACATATTCAAGTTCGCAATTGGAAAATGTCTAAATGGAACGATGACAAGATAAAAGAAAGATCGTTTTCAAAATCAATATCTTTCTCCGCATTTGGAAAAGATCAACTGTACTAAGAAAAGTGCAGTATTAAAGGAAACAGAGATACCAAAAAATAAAAGAAATGCGGAATTCACAGTAAAGTCACATCATACTGATGCCACATTACATATCAGAAAGAGTATCAAGGTATAGATTTTTGAGCCATTGACTTGGAAAAATGAAACTCAAAGAGCACACTAACTTAATGCCCCAAGATTCAGTTCTCTGTGAAGGTCTTGCTAACAATAAAATAATCCGTTACAATCTCCCAATTCTCTTCAAAAAGATGCTGCAAAAAAGAATCTCAGAAGCACAGGATAGTTTTCTTTGAAATATAATTACCAGTAGTGTCTGGAAGCATGGTGAAAGAATAGACTTGTGCTTCAGAGCAGGTACAAGAAGAGATGGTAGGCGCTGTGTAAGCTGAGGAATTGTAAGTATAAATAAGCAGTACTGTGCAACAGCAGAATGTGAGTCCACCAGGTCAGGTCCAGTAAAATTGAATTCTGTGACCTGAAATGGCCGTAGAGCTAAAGTTATTGTGCTGGCACTGATCAGGAACTTGTCATCTGTCCCAGCCACATTGTTTGTTTGTGGACAACAAGATATTTCCAGGTTTTCTAAGTATCTTCTAATAGATGCATAAAGACCACTCTTACGACTTCCCATGAACATAACCAAATCCTTCACCACTACATGAGCATCCACAAAACTATTATTGCTAACAGTGTTCCATGTCTTTGGATCAGTTAACACAACAAGAATACGAATTACAAGAGAAGTGAGAATAACAGAATCTTGACCCTCTGGAAAAGATCTATGACACTCAGAAAGTACAAAAGCGCCAAGAGAAATAAGCTTCTGTGATTGATATGTCCACAGTCTTCTCTCTTCAAGAGTACCCAATGCCAGAAAACAAACATTGCTTCTTGAATCTATCCTTCAAGAAAAAGGAATAAAAAATTGGAAATGATGCCATGTAGAGACAGCACAAACAGATACATAAAGCTATGAAAACAAATGAAATTCACAGTTTAATAACAGTATGAATGCAACAATTTCTCTAAAGGTAAATGGATAAAAATGGATCCACTAAGACATCTTTACAGAAACAAAAAGCTAATTATGAGGATTGGAAAGATGGATGAGCTGCAGAAGGAAAACAAGCAACTAAGAGAACAAGAATTTTGGAAAGCAGAAAAGCACCCATTCCATTATTAGAATAACCCAGCATGTGCAGATCGGCGCGAAGTGACATAGCATTTGCAATAATTCCAATGCATCTGAATATACTAAAGCGCATACCCATAGAACTGATGCTTTCAAGCACAATCTTGAAGCATTTCCCCATACAATCAACATCTCCAGAGCGAATCTTCCGACCCCTCACCGATAAACACCAAATGAAGAAAAGAAAAGGCCTCAGGACACTAGTAGAAACCCAAGTGGCCGTCATTACGGAACCATCACGACGATCCACCATAGTCTCCCAATCATTCTGAAGCTTCAAAGCTACATTTTTTCTTCCTATATAACTCCTCCATACTCTCTGGAAACACAAAAAACTACCATTTCATACATTCCACAATCCAATAGACCCAACCGAAATCAAAATAATCATGATTCCCAACCTAATCCTCCTAATTACAAACACGAAAAATAATTGAAGCACCTGTACAAAGACGGCGGCGGAAGAAGCTCGCCGGGCGTAGCCCCGGAGCTCTCTTTCGACTGAGACTCTCTCCAGAAGCGCGTCCCTCGATATCTCCCGTTTACTTGCTCCTCTTAGCGAAACCTGAACCGTTTCAATCAAAAGGTCCAACGATAATCAATGCACAATTGAACAAGTTCTTTTTTTTTTGCTCAATTGAAGAACTCATTTCACCTGATTCTTCCGAGGTCCGTCCATGGAGGTCCGATCAAGTACGTTCAAGTTCGTGATCTTTCCGACGTCAAAACTTACGCCAAGGATATTATACCGCACGTCTATTTTATTATTTTATATACTTCCCTTTCAATACGACGCCGTGCCTTGTTAACTTTGGTTTCATCCCTATTCGACTACGATTGGCGCGCGGTGCTACTCAAGATAACAAACAGCTCTCTTTTTTCGACTATGATTGGCGCCTCCAATCCATGGCTACCGTTATCCAACCGTCGATAAGCTCCGTCTCTCATTTTCCTTCGAAGGTACCGACGCCGTTACCACTCCGTTCATTTTCTCTCTTCAAAACCAAACCTCACATCTGTTACGTACACTGCCCACCAGTCGCGTCCTCCATTTTTCGACCTCTGATATCCTCACACTTATCTCTCTCTGAGCACGAAATTCACAAACCCGCTTTCACTTTGGACTCTTTCCACGACTTCCAGGACACTATCGACGCTGATGACTTGTTGCATTGGCTTCGTTTGTCCATTAAATATGCTGATGTTGAGCTTGCCAGAGCTGTGCACGCTTTGTTTCATAAGCTTCAACACTCGACACGTGTGGGTAATTGTCTCATTTCGGCTTATCTCAAGATGGGTTTTCTTGTTGATGCTTACGGGGTTTTCACGGGCCTTCATAGACCGGACGTCGTGTCGTACACTGCGTTGATTTCGAGTTTAGCCAAGGAGAATAGAGAGAGCGAAGCAGTTGAGCTTTTCTTTAAAATGAGAAGGGCTTGTATTGAGCCTAATGATTACAGTTTTGTTGGGATTGTAACTGCTTGTATCAGGGTTTTGGATTTTGAATTGGGGTTGCAAGTTCACGCCTTGGCTCTCAAGATGGGTTTTTTGGATAGCGTTTTTGTTGCTAATGCGTTGATGGCTCTGTATAGTAATTGCGGGAGTTTGGATTATGTAGTTCAATTGTTTGATGAAATGGGTCATAGAGATATTGCTTCGTGGAACACATTGTTGTCCAGCTTTGTTAAAGAATCTTTATACGATAAAGCACTACAGTTGTTTCGCAATTTGCCGCAAGATGATAAGTTTAAAATTGATCACTTCACTCTATCAACGCTTTTAACTGCTTGTACCGAGAGCCCTGCAGTGATGGATGGCAGAGGGATTCATGGCTATTCTATTAGAATTGGTTTAGAGGGTAATCTGAGTCTGAGCAACGCTATTATCAGATTCTACACTAGATGTGGTAGTTTAAAAGATGTGGTTGCAGTGTTTGAGAGGATGGCAATGAGAGATGTAGTGACATGGACGGAGATGATGACTGCATATTTGGAATTTGGATGCGTGGATTTGGCAGTGGAGATATTTGAGAAGATGCCAGAGATGAATCATGTTTCTTACAATGCACTTTTGGCTGGATTTTGTCGAAATGGTGAAGGGTTGAAGGCACTCAACTTGTTTATTGAGATGGCCCAAGAGGGAATAGAATTGTCTGATTCTGCTTTCACTAGTGTGTTGAATGCTTGTGGCTTGCTCGCAAGATTGGATATCAGTCGGCAAATTCATGGTTTTGTTGTCAAGTTTGGCTTTATGTTGAATTCTATTATTGAAGCAGCTCTTATTGATGCTTACATAAAGTGTGGAAGGATGAAAGATGCTGATAAAATGTTCTGCAGTTGGCCAACTGACCGGGGCAGCTCTATAGTTCAAACATCAATGCTCTGTGGTTATGCTCGTAACGGTATGCCTGACGAGGCAATTTCTCTTTTCCACCGTAGTCAACATGAAGGGAATATGGTTTTGGATGAAGTTGCATTGAGTTCAATACTTGGGGTTTGCGGAACTTTGGGATTTCTTGAGATGGGAAAGCAACTCCATTGTCATGCGATCAAAACAGGGCTGGTAGCTGATTTAGGGGTGGGAAATTCAATAGTAAGCATGTATTCTAAGTGTTACAACATCATTGATGCAATCAGATTCTTTAATAGGATGGCCACACATGATATAATTTCTTGGAATGCACTAATTGCCGGTCATCTTCTTCACAGGCAAGGGGATGAAGCCTTGGCTGTCTGGTCTAGGTTGAAGAAGGCTGGTGTACAACCTGATGCAGTCACTTTCATGTTGATTTTATCTTCTTATAAGCATACCAGTTCAAATTTAGTTAACGAATGTCAAGTCCTGTTTCAATCTATGAAAGAAGTACATAACACCGAGCCCTCTTCAGAGCATTTTGCAGCCTTGGTTAGCGTTTTGGGTTACTGGGGTCTTCTTGAAGAAGCTGAACAATTGATCCTCAATATGCCCTTTGAGCCTGAGGCTTCTGTTTGGCGTGCTTTGCTTGACAGTTGCAGACTACATTTGAATACAAACATAGGGAAACGTGCAGCAAAGCACATACTTGCAATGGAACCACAGGATCCATCCACATATGCTCTTGTATCAAATCTGTACTCTGCTTCTGGGAGGTGGCATTGCTCGGATATAGTGAGGGAGAATATGAGAGAAAAGGGCATTAAGAAGCACCCATGTCGAAGTTGGGCAATTCGTCAGAATAAGCTGCATTCATTCTTTGTACGAGACAAATCTCATCCTCAAACAAAAGACATATACAGTGGTCTAGAAATACTAATCTTGGAATGCCTAAAAGCTGGATATGAGCCCGACACAAGCTTTGTTCTCCATGAAGTAGAGGAGCATCATAAGAAAATTTTCTTGTTCTACCATAGCGCAAAACTGGCGGCAACTTATGCCCTCCTGATGACTAGACCAGGAGAACCAGTTCAAATATTCAAGAATATCCTCCTTTGTGGGGATTGCCATACATTCTTAAAATATGTTACAATCGTCACCGGAAGAGACATATCTGTAAGGGATGCTTCAGGATTTCATTTCTTTGCAAATGGCCGTTGCTCATGCAAAGACTATTGGTGAGTCATATAATTTTTTGCAACCTTAGTTTTTGCTTTTAACATGTAAATAAATATTAGTAGTTGGTTATATCAAGACTCAAGCAGATATGTAAATTTTAGACAGTAGCAAGCTCTTTACTCTGGAGCAGTCAGATACTGTAATTCTTCATCCTGTTACTTCCCAAGAATGGAAAATGATTTTATGGAATTAAAGATCCAAAATGTAACTTATTATTGGGTCACTCATCAACCCATAAACCCTAAACTGTTACTTTCTAAACATTTATTTTGAATACGAGATCCCTAACATTAACTACTAACTACCACTAAAGATTTCCTATAAAACTAACAAACAGCTTCGATAGCCAGCCTGTATTCATCAACTCTACAGCGTAGGGGGCCAAAAGCGCTCTCATCAACTTTGAATGAACACTTATCCATGCCAAGACATGCCTGTGAATCACAGCAATTCGCATAGTTAGTATTATGTCATCAACAGGTTAAGCATAACAAAATTTAAGTTAAGAAGACATTGCTACCTCTCTAACAACATCTAAGGAGTTCCCAGCATGGCAATGCATGTCCTTACGGAAATCTCCACAGGATCCTTTTGGCGACCCGAAGCTTGCAAATTTTATGTCGGTGAAAACCTTTTCACCTTGACATGCTAATTCCACAGTGTGTCCTTCATATCCATTCACACATACTTTTTCTACAGAAACAGTTTCTATTTTAGCAAGGTCTGGAGTACCTCCCATTTCTTCAAAGACAACAAGCACGTTGTCATCAGCCTTGAGGAACGATCGCGGAATATGGTACCTGAAAACTTATCCTAGATTAGATAACTGCAGATGATGCATTACTTCCGCCATCAAAATTTTTCTTACCATCTTTGACTAGGCTTCCCACAATTTGTTCTGCATTTTCCAGCTCCATAAGATCCACGATAGTTGCATTCAAAATCACAACCATCTTCTGAAGAGAGGTAGCTTGGCCAATATCTTCCGATGTTGTGGCCGTTCACCCAAGCCATGCCTTTGCCCAAACCAAGCAAGTCTACGACAACAGGATCCTCACCTGTAGGGGCTGGGAAAGTGGTCTGCACATAAGACAGCACATAACATCACTTCTAGTCACTAGGTTCTTGTGTCAATTAGATTATCTCCGTCATTACCTTATACCAAATGAATGGTGTATTAGCTGGACGGGAATGTACAATCCATGGCTTAGGATTTCCTGCAGACAGTCCTTTCTCTTCACCGTCCAATCCAATCTTGTAATTCCACACCCCCGTGAGATTCTGGGCCGCTACCTCAGTTCCCGTCCTATCCCTCAGCATCAGTTTAACTGGACCGTTGATTCCATATTCTACCAAATCATAGTGGTCACCGTAGTTCTAAACATAAAACAAGAACATAAGTATTGAGATTAACAAGTAGTACTAACGTAAGTAACTTAAATATGTATAACTTACAGCAAGTCCCACAGTGGCACTAACAAAACTGAACTTGTTTGTGCCAGGTTTCAGTTTAATCTTCTTCTCAAAGGTGAATTCGTAATGACTGTATTTAGCAGCTTGTGATCCTGATGTAGAGTTGAACAGACTCGAAGCATTAGAGGAAAAGTTTAAAAAAAATGATGAGTTCATTGTCTTCTATGATTTTAAAGCTATCAGTAAAGTCAGATAACAACTTACCAACATGTCTGCCATTAAGGAATGCATGAATGACATGCCCCTTGGTGTGCACACTCAGGAAATGACTCTTTTTGGGATCCTTGTTCCACAGAGAATTATTCTGGTCATATGAAAACCTGTCCATTTACTTACTTATTAGAGGGGAGGATTTGTGATTAAGACGACATAGATTTGACGTAGAATAAAATATATTATTTACGTCGTTACGAGCCATAAGTAATCACTAGTGCCATTAGTGACAGCCTTTTGCTCCAAGAGCTGATTGCTTTGTAACGCGTAAGAATGATGTGGCATGGCTTGAAGAATATTCTCGCGCTTCCAAGACCATTTCAAACTATATGGTTCTTGTTCATCATCCATGATATTTGGATTCTTGATCATTATTGATGTTTGAGCATTAACCTACCAAAAACAGGAGCTTTGTTGAACACTAACTATAGCTTTTATACCAATTAAGAGCTTTAAGAATGGGAATGGTCTAGATAATTTACCTTTGCAGTATTATAAGCCTCTGTGAAGCAATCAGGAAGAATGCTAACAGACCATGCAGGAACAAGGTATTGATCACCTTCAAAATCAAAGGTATAATCATTGCTAGGGTGTGCATTTGATAAGAAACAACTCCTCTTTCCTTCATAAGAATAGATTGTAATCTGCAAATTGAGCGTATCAATTAGATTAAATGTGATTTAAGTAAGGAAGCCAAATATCAAATAGCTTTAGAAACAGTTACCTGTCTATTTTCAGGATAGTTAATATTTCTTATTGAACCATATGTAAGAGCTCTCTCCATAGACATCAATAAACGATGAAGATCCTTGAGATGTCCCCACTTGGGTTGATTCAGGTTTCCTGTATTAATGATTATATAGAAATTGAAATCATCGTAACATAACAAGCCAGTAGTAGATAAATACATATCAGTAACAGATTTCCCTTACCATATTCATCAAGGGGTGCGTCATAATCGTAAGAAGTTGTGATATATGGACCTCCTGCTGTGCTGCCAAAGTTAGTACCACCATGGTACTAAAAGCAACAAAAATACCGAGTAGATGTTATATTATGTATCTACAAATTTCAGAATACAGACTTATAGGTTTCAAGAGTCCAACCATGTAGTAGTTATGAACTGTGCCTTGAAGCTGGAAAAACCTTGCAACGGCAAAAGCAAGATCTTCCGCAGTCCTGTGCGGATCTTGACCACCCCAGTTCTTGAACCTGAAACATAACAATTTCTCTTTAGTAAAATACTTAACAGATCGCTGAAATGAACTATGACTCGAATATATAAACGATGAAAAGTTTGACGAACCAGCCACTCCAATTCTCTGTCCATATCTTTGGGGTATCAGATTTGGGATTTTTCCACTGATCACAGTAATAACCATTGCAGGCGCTAATCTGTATACTCGTATCAAAAGAAAAGTCTTCGTTAGTGCAAATATATGTAGGCTAATCTGTATACTCGTATCAAAAGAAAAGTACTCTTCGCTAGTGCAAATATATGTAGAGAACATTCACGAGCTTGGTTGATCTGCATTACCATGGGTGGTGGGGCATTGTCTTGTTGACACATGATCCAAGGAATGTCAACATGATAGCCTTGAGCTAGATTAGCACACCAGGTGACATACTTGTATCCATCTGAACCATATGCCCATTCTACGTTGCCGTATTCATTTTCAATCTTCATGCATAAGATGTTAAGCAGTCAGTAATGAACTTCATAAGACGAGATAATTAACATAATTAGATAAGAGTATATACCTGAGCAAGGATGATAGGTCCGCCTTGTGAGGCAAAGAGTCTCTCACGCTTCATCTTTTGCACAATCAATGTCGTGAAATTTTGCATCTCACTCTATTTTTTAATCAACAACATAGGAAAAAAGAACATTAGCGTTTTAAAACTTAAGACAACTTAGTATAAACTACAATGTGAAAATAGGTTGTTCTATGTAGTTTTACCTTGTAGACAGGATCATCTGTTCTCAATTTAACGTTCGGTATGTTATGCAACCAGACCGGCAAGCCTCTAATGTGCATAAAACGTCATGTTACAAAAGATTACGATCACAAATAACAAAACTTAAACAGAAGAATGATTTTATTAAGAAATAATTACCCATAAGTCCATTCTGCACAGACATATGGACCAATCCGAAGAATAGCGTAGAGACGTTCCTCGTGAATGGTTTTGATGAATCTGACGAGGTCCAAGCTTCCGGAGAAGTCATACTGAATTGATAGAACAAGATAAAAACAAGCATGTTCATATTAATGAACTTGCAAAAGAACATACGTCTCATGATGTGTTGAAATGGAATTAAAACCTAGTCAAGTTACCGACAAAAGTACTCCAGGGGCTCAAAAGCTGTCAGAGTAAACAAACCTGACGACGTCGAGGCTCATGAGCATTCCAAAATACGTAAGTCTCAATGGTATTTAGACCACCCTCTTTAGATTTCCGGATAAGCGACGGCCACATCTGCACGGAACAAAGACAGGTACTAAATATAAACAAAAACAACTAAGAACTGATAACAATAATAATGAGAGATTGAAGATGTACGACATTATATTTGCTCGAAAACAAGCTATCAAGTTAACAAGCAAAACTTACTGCAGGAGTGCTACGAGGATAGTGTATGGCACCAGATAATATAAGCTTCCTTTCCCCATCGATGTTAACTGCTCTATTATCAACAGTAACTTCAATTGCAGAGCAAAGGGAGCTGAAGAACAAAACAATAGAACAAAATAAAGAAACTCTGATCGAAGTTGACATGTTGACGGTGAAGATTGAAGAGGTGGTAGCTGACGATGAGGATGCATGTCTGTATTTATAGTCAACTTAGAACAGAAAAATATGATCAAGATCAACAAAATATCATTTTGAAAATTCAATCCGCAGCAAATTTGTCACACGTCATAATCTATGAGAATATCCTCAGATTGAAACATGGGATAGAAATGTTTGTTAAAAGATTTGTAATCCAAAATCAAGACAATCGTATCTGTAAGCAATTTGGAGGGAATAGTTCTTTTCAAAAGTTTAAGATTTCTTCTTCAATTTCACTGCAGGACCAAATCTCATAGCTTCCTAACTGTGTATCCTGCTTCAACAAATGTTTTTTTTTTCTGGTTATATTGAAAATAACCCTCTTATGATTTGTTCCGTTTTAGTAGGAATTGTTTGAAGTATGCATTATAACAGTCCTAGCTTGGATTCTGTTTCCTCGTTGAGTTTCATGCAAGGCTACTCTTATTCCTTATCATGAAATCCGCCCTAGAATCACACGGACCAGTTTGTCACGGCAAATTAAGCAGATGAAAAGCATAAAATTAAAAACATATATATATACACAAGGAGTGGTGATGCTCATCATCTCAGGAATTGGTGAACTTACTAGTAATTTATTTTTAAAATAATTTTATAAAAAGAAGTATGGTGCAATTATATGATAGCTAATGCATTTGAAGTTCCTATAGAATAGGAGAATTTGAGATCAAATAGAGGATTACACGTTTCTCTTTCATATTTTCAAAACTTGTTCGATAACACTCTATATAACTTTAGGTCCTTTTTAGTAACTAGTAATAAAGAGTTAGGAATATGAATGCAAACTTTATTTTTTAATTTGTACTTATTTGGTTACAGGAAATGGAAAAAGCAGGGAATGAAATAAATGATCTTAAACTTTTATTCTTAATAAAAGTACGAGTATAAATTGGAATCAAATATTATCAATAAAAGACGAAAGATATTATTACAATATTATCATAATATTGTCAAAACATTGATTCTTATCATAATATTATCCGTCAATATCATATATTACGGTCAATGTTTTAAAAACGGGGCATCAAAGCAGTCAAAGAAAAGATTTAACGTTTAAATGTTCGCCAATATTAATCTATTATAAAACCGGTATATAATAAACAAGAAGTAAAATTATAAGAATAAGTAAAAATAGATGATTTATTTATCTTATGTCATAGAAAAGGAGGTTGCAAAAAATTAAAAATATTAAAAAATTGTTAAAGTATCTCATATTGATTAAATATGAAGATGTTAAAAGGTTTATAAGTAGTAAGGGTCAACTATCAAAATGACTAGTTATTTTGGCAATGGTTGACTCAAACTCAATTCTTGTTAATGGGACTACACTTTACTCATATTAAAAATTCTAACATGGTATTAGAGAATGTTTGGTCTGGATTATTAATTTCTCGGTTATTCGTTTGAATGTCTAGTCCCAACAATCCGATTCGATTACCGCTGTATTTATTTTAAGTGACAACTGGATATCTAGTCCCAGTTGCACTTGAGGGGGAGTGTTAGAATATCACATATTGATTAAACATGAAACTATTAAAGGGTTTATAAGTGGTAAAGGTCAACTATCCAAATAACTAGTTCTAGTCATTTTGGTAATGATTTACATAAGCTCAATTCTTGTTAATAAACTCTACACTCTACCCATATTAAAAATTCTAACAAAAATCAATTCAAATTGAAATAGAAATATTTTCTAATATTGAATATATCTAAAACATCAAAGTTTAAGTACGTTTAAAGTAGGATACTCATAAATTATTTTAAATAAAATTATTTATTTATGGTAAATTATTAATTAATAACTTTTTAAGTGTCCTTTTTTAAACATATTTCTTTAAAACTTAAACATCACTCTTTACATTAATATTAAATTATCTTAAATAAAATTACTTATTTATATTAAATTACTAATTAATAACTTTTTTAGTTTCTTTCTTTAAATGCACTTCTTTAAAGTTTACGCATCACTCCTTAAAAAACTCTTAAACTATCCTAATCAAATTTCTTTATCTATACTAAATTATTAATTATTAACTTTTTTAGCCTGCTTCTTTCTAATTCTTTAAAGTTTAAATATTACTTCTTAAAATATTGTAAAATTATTTAAAACAAAATTTCTTATCTATACTAAATTATTAATTAATAATATTCTATCATTCTTTTTTAAATATACTTCTTTAAAATTTAAACAATTTTTTTATTTTGATCAACAAATACTAATATTCTTAATATCCCAAAATAATTAAAAATTATAACTTCTTATTTTTACCTGTTACTATTTATTTTAAATGTAATATAAAATATAATATAATAAATTTTAATTATTCATAAAAAGTAAAATTTTGACAACTAGGCCCATAAGTAAACTTAAAAGGATATAGTCGAATGGGGAAAGAAAATTTAGAAAAATTTTAATTCTTCAAAACCAACGTCTATCACCCATAAGTAAACTTAAAAGGATATAGTCGAATGGGGAAAGAAAATTTAGAAAAATTTTGACAACTAGGATATAAATCTTATTTTCCTTCCTTTATCAACCTAAAAAACTTCTTAGCATCAACATTTAGGCCATTATTAACTCCTGCACAACTGTTGGTATCTTCATCTATACCTCTAAAGGAGTCATACAGTAATCCATCTATACTATAAAATATAGACCTTCCACCAAATTCATTATTATCTTTTATATCCATACTTGCATTAATTTATCCTTTATTATCTAACAAGAATAAGGATTACACAGCGGAGAAAAGCAAAGGAGACCGAGGAGTCAGCCAAGCAGAAGGCTGAAGAGACCAAGAACAAGGTTGGCTAGTACAAGGACTATGCAGCAGATAAAACAAAAGGAAACACAAGATTCTGCATTGGAGAAAGCTAATGAGTACGAGAATTATAGTGCGGAGAAAGCAAAGGAAACCAAGGATTATACAAATGAGAAAGTCAAGGAGGGAAAGGATAGTGCAGTAAGCAAGCTTGGGGAGCTTAAGGACAGTGTTAAAGATGCTGCGAGGAAGGCCATGGATCTCTTTATTGGTAAGAAAGAAGAAGCTAATGAGAAGGCTGCAGAGACTGCTGAGGAAACCAAGGTTAGTCTTTCATCAACTCCTAGTCCATTATACTCAGAAATATCTGTCTTCTTGCACCGAGATTGAGCTTTACTTTAGCTAAGGTTAGACCCTTTTTACTCACCAGGCTCATTCTGGTCTCAAGTAGCAAAACTTGTTATGTTTTTGAAATGAAGATAATGAAAAGAAAAGGAGGACCAACATATATAGAACAAGTTTTAACAATGGTTCTGTCTGATTTTGATGGGGCTGGGCGCTGCTGCTTGGATCCATGAGATTGATTGACTTTGGCTCAAAAGTACCTGCAAAACAATAAGGCACACCGGGGGTTGACTGTCGGTAGGCCCCTCCGACGCTCAAGTTAGTGTTTTTGTGAGGGTTTTTGGTGGCTAGGAATCAAGAATACTAAGGTTCTAAAAGTCGTACCTTTTTCATGATGAGGTAATGAAAAAAGTCGCGCCTTTTTCATGCGTCGTTCTGAGTTTAGGCTTGGGCCTAACACGACCGACCTAGCCATAAGCCCCCCTACTCCTCGAGTCCGACTGAAGGGAAGGACCGATGGAGTATATGAGGGTGGTGTAGCTCGTATATATGATTGCTAGTGATAGGCCCGATCGGTCGGACGTTGATATCCAGTCAAATCGATGGGTGTAATCATTAATTGCGGCACGTGTTCTCTAACGCGTTTTTAAAATTTGAAATGAAGGGTGGCGTCCTTTCAACTGTTGCGCCGCTCGTGTCCCGTCCTTTCAACTGCTGCGCCGCTTGGGGTATATGATAACCCTAAATCGCACGGCTCAGGTTTTGCCACGCGTTCGACTTCGATTGGTACGCCCGTTCAGTTAATCTTGGTGATAACTACTTGGGGTTGACGGATTTCCTTCACTCTCACTTTCTATTTCGTGTATTCGGTTCTCCAGCATTCTCTCTATATTCTATTTTTTTTAATTGCAGTCACCGGAATTTACTTTTCAACACCGTCTCCATTCCCGACTTCAATCTCTAAACTAGGTACGTCCTTTTTCCTTTCCTCGCCCTGTGAGTTTCATTTTCAGTAACCATGTCGTCAACTAGCCCTAGAGATGAACTTAGACTTAGGAACGAAGCTAGCTCCCCCTCTCTTGTTTCATCACCTCCTCGCCAGCCTTCACCACGAGCATCCCCGGGTCTTAACGAAGAGGTAAGTACAATTTTGAGGGAGCTCCATCGGGAACTGGCCGTCGAGAGGGCTTTACAAATTGTTGGGCCGCTGGAGATAGCGGCGAAAATGGTAGAGGTGCCGAAAGCAGGGGAAAATGAGGAAATCGGGGCGAGTGCCCCAGAAAGATGGGCAAGTTGTTGAAAAGCCACCGAGCGACCCATCAACGATGACCGAAGGGGAATTGAACTGATCGATCATCAGAGATAATATCCCTCCGTCTTAGGGACCTAGGTTGGCCGGCAAGTCCGAGCGGATTTATAGTAGTGTGGGAGGCTATTTTGCTATTTTAGATAGCTTTTTCTCGGTCGGTAGTATGAATCTTTCGTATGCCCCGATCATTAATGAGGTATGCGACGCCTACCAACTAAGGCTGAGCCAGATTCTCCCGAATGGTTGGAGGTTCATTAACGGTCTGGCTCTGCTGTGCCATCACTTCGGATGTCCCCCATCGGTCGGCATTCTACGCTATCTTTTGAGGATGAATCAAAGCTTGAGCATCGGGACCGGGATCTCTCATTTCTAATATAGAGACGCGATATACCGTCCAGCTGAAACAGCTTCGACAATTAAGGCCTAGAAGACGAAGTACTTCTTTGTGAGGCCCCCGGGGTCTACCCATGAATCCAGGCCATGGAGTATCCCCTGACCAAGCAATGAAATGATATTTCCAATTTGCCCCTTACTGAAAAGGAATGGGAAGTGATCGGCCAAATTAAGGCGCTCGGTCGGTATGCTTTCGATCGTCTGATTTTGGGGTATCGTGGAGGGGCCTTGGTCGATGTCTTTTTAATTGATCCCCAGCCTCGAATTAACGGGCTAGAGCAGGAGACTGCCCCTTTGGGTCGACTTTTTGTAGTTTAGCTAGTTGTTGTATTCATAAGCATTCGTTTCAATTTCTAACCTGTTTCTATAACTGTGCAGCCATGGTGAAGCTCAAGGATCTCGCCGCGTCCTCCAGCTCCCCTAAATCCAA
>JANKOE010000005.1:66092234-66125044 GCA_026284465.1 Erythroxylum citrifolium | reverse complement strand
GATTATACATGATGTTCTTGTACGGTCTTTTTCCGCAGCGTATTGTGAATACTTGGACTGTACGCGATCCAACAATTTCAGCCTTAAGTACTTTCTTGAGCAACAACTTACAACTTCACCTTAGCAATATTAACTAAGCAAATCGATAGGTTCGACTTTCGGGTAGAGTATTGGTTTGGTCAGCTTAATATAGTGGCAAATGCACTCTCATGGAGGGACGACGAAGAGGGCCTGATTTGTGCAATTTCACAACCTACAATGCTTTTTTTTGATGAAATAAGACTTGAAATTGCAAGTTCAAATGAGTTGAAAGAGCTTTGTTCAAGGGCTAAACAAGGAGAAGCAAGGATGAATAGGCAGTACATAATGGCTTAATTCTACATAAGGGACGTGTATTTTTGCTTCCCACTTCACCTTTAATTTATTTTATTATTGCAGGAGTACATAACCAAACTCATAAAGGGGTGCAAAAAATGTTGCAACGCCTCTGAGCTGATTTTTCTAGAAGGGAATGAAAGGAGTATTAAGGAATTCATGGCTGGTTGCACTACTTGTCAATGCCATAAGAGTGAGCATTTATACCTAAGAGGGCTCCTTCAACTCCTCCCTATTCCTACACAAATATGGGCTGACATCTCCATTGATTTTGTGGAAGGATTACCAAAAGTCCATGGCAAATCAGTTTATTTGTTGTAGTTGACAGATTTCAAAATCTGAACATTTTATCCCAATTTCTCACCCCTACATTGCTATAAATGTTGCCTTTGTATTTTTTGAGTATATTTTTTGACTACACTGTCTCCTAGAATCTATTATAAGTAATAGGGATATGGTTTTTACAAGCAAGTTTTGGAAAGTGCTCTCTCGTTTGTGTGGCACAAAGTTAGCATTCTCCTCCGCCTACCACCCACAATCTGATGGACAAACAAAAGTAGTCAATCGCACGGTGGAGATGTACCTAAGGTGATTTCACTTTCTAAGGCACAATAAAAATGATATGACTCTTAAGAATATAAATGTTGCCCAAACGTTTCGAAAGTTTTTGTAAGCTCGTTGCTTCACAAGTATTATTGCTCTTTTTTAAATAGTCAATTTTTTCAACTAGTCGTTGCTTCACTTACAACCTTAGTCAACCAGATGGATTTAAATTTGAAGACCTTGGATGTTATCTTTGCCAAAATCCTTCAGTAATCACAAGGCTAATATACGACCTTCATAATTAGTAAGATCTTTTCAGATAAACCATTTCAAAAAAGGTAAGTTCAAAAATAAGGTTCCTACAAAAAAGGAAGTGTATTTCTTATGATTTTATTTCCTTTTGAAAATAAGTTAGCAACAGAAGGAAATAAGTCCAATTTGAATTTTAAAATATTATGTAGCTATCATCAAAATCATTAATAATAAACCTTGAGCTAATATTACATAGTGATGCTATATATTGTGAAGACATATCGTAGCTCCCATAAGAGTAATGTCTACTCTATCCTTCCATTGTGAGTTGTGGTGATGACGTTAAATTTCAATCCCTAAAATAAACCACAAATACACTGTTATTGTAGAGAAATTCAAAAGATAATTAATAACGATTGACCTTTATGTAGTCAACTAATGAGGTAAATTATATTCTTTAATACTGTTATCACTTATTTATTGATTATGTTACAATTGATAGTTGTCATTGGAAATGTGGAGTGCTTAGTGGATAAGAACATCAACACCAAGCTCTCAAATATAACTCTGGAGAAATGTAACGCAAATGGTGCGATGGTAGAAAATTTGAAGAATAAGTTACAAGTTAGGAGCTTGTTAATCAATGGAAGGTTATTCGATATGTGTGGTTTTACACATAGTGTGAATTTTATTGTGAATGATATGTTCGAGGTGATAAAGAAAGTAGTATAAATAATTTGAAGCAACATAATATATTAGAGTGTGATACTAAAAAAAGTGAAAATTTTGAATAATTTGCATGGTAACTATTCATTTTGTGCACCAAGAAGTTAATTATGGATTGTCCAACTAGAAGGAATTCAACTTTTAAGATATTGGAGTCGACAACCAAGTATATTGACGTATCCAATAGGTTAAGACAAAGAGATTCTTAATATACTTACATATCGACTAAAAAGCAATAGGAGTTGACCAAAGTACGAAGTTAAAGATATTTTATAATACTGCTGAGTTGTTTTCAAGAACAAAATAACCAAATTTGCATATTTTTTTAACTGTATGTATAAGATCAAATGATCTTTATCGACTAGGAGTTCAAAGAGTATATCAAGCCCTGAGGTTGTTTAATTATATGGATCAGAATTGACTTCTTACAATGGGTTATTGTAAAGCTTTGCTAGAACAAGTGCACCACCTTTCTCTGCAGAAATCGAAGAATTGCCAGACACATGCAGATAACTGCCCTATGTGGCTAAAAGTAAGCAAAAAAAGAAGAAGCTTAAACTCCTTAGTGCAAGCACTATGTAAGTAAACTACCATTTTTTTACTTCCACTAAAAGACTTGAGTCTTTTATAATATATTATATTATATAATCTAAATGCCACTCTACTTGTTTGAATTTTTTTTATTATAATGAGTTAATCTAATTCAAACATAGTAAATGATGATGAAACTCAATTCTTATTGGTCTACAACATCACAAACTATGGAAGTCATTTTTATGTTTATGCCATAATATAAGATGTGAGGCAATATTTTTATTATTAAAAGTTGTATGGTGATCAAGGATAAGCATATATTGATATTATTAGACAATTTTAGTATGATTTATTTAATGATTATCAACTAAGGTTAGGCAAAATCAAAATTGCAGTAGTTTAATATCATCTTCAACTTCATCTTCTTCTATTATTGATATAACTAATGTGAGACTCAAATTTGAATAATTCATCAAGTAAAAAAAGGCTAGGACTTCTTACAGTAGGATAGATTTGGACAACTATTTGGAGGCAGGTATTGTAACCTCGGATGAAAAGGTGCAATTCAATGTATTATCATGGTGGAAGACACATGGCAACACTTATTTGATCATAGACCTCTAAACAACTTTAGTATCCACTTTTACTTTGGAGTCTGCCTGCATAATCCACCGTTCAGTTATTCCCTTTTAAAAAATCTTTAGTAGTAATGCCGTAAAGTTACAGGACATTGAAAAGGTAAACTAGGGGGGGACCATTGATTGACGTATATAAACGACAACACCAAACACCGTCCTTTCTCCTTCCCTTCCCTGCTCAGGTTTTTTTGTCTTTTCTTTCATTATTGTGTTTGTGTCTACTTATAATCCTGGTGAGCTCCGAGCAACACCAAACAGGGTCGTGTTAGAGGAGGAAAACAAATAGTTCTAGGAGGTTTTTGGTTCTGTTGTTGTTCTCGGGTATCTCCTTGTTTTTTAACTTCAAAACAACTCTAGACGCTTAATGGCTACAAAAAGATTGGTTCTTTATCTGCTGTGTAGTTTTTCTGTGGCCGTTCTCTCCGTTTTCTTCATCGCGGAGCCCAACAACAATGCCCTGCCTTACAACTCCAATCTTTCCAACTCCTTACGTGTGTCCACCGCCGAAAGAGTCTGGCCAGTACGTCTTTCGCTTCCTCTTTTGTTTGGTTCGGTTTGGTCGTTAATGGCTTTTTTTTAGTCGTTTCACTGATGCTTTGTATGCCTAGTTTATGTGAAGCAAGAATCTTGATGGTGTTCTTGGTGTTGCAGAAATTGGCGTTTAGTTGGAGGGCAGTGTTGGCGACTGTGATAGGATTTCTGGGATCGGCATGTGGAACCGTCGGTGGTGTTGGAGGCGGAGGCATTTTCGTTCCTATGCTCACTTTGATTGTTGGATTCGATACCAAGTCTGCTGCTGCTATTTCCAAATGTATTTTCAGTAATCATTCGTTAGCTTTTTGGTTTTCGTTTTGTTCCTTTATTTTATAATACCGTCTTCCGTCCAACACTTCTCTTGAATCTGTCATCTAGATAGAGCAGGAGATTGTGCTTATGATTTATTTTGTTTCTTATAATTTTCTTTCTAGCTTTTAGACATGACCTTGGCGTTTACAACTTGGGCACATAATAGCTCAACTCAGATATCGGAGTTTTTGGTTAAAAGAGTATTACTTGTTGACTTGATGATGACTGTATTCAATTGGTGCAGGTATGATAATGGGAGCGTCGGCTTCATCAGTTTGGTACAACCTAAGAGTGCCCCATCCAACAAAGGAAGTGCCCATTATAGACTATGACTTGGCTCTATTATTCCAGCCCATGCTAATGCTTGGCATCACCATTGGGGTTGCATTGAGTGTTGTCTTCCCCTACTGGCTAATCACTGTCCTCATCATAATTCTCTTTCTAGGTACTGTCTCAGCAGGTTCTTTCTTTGTAAATATTGCTATTCAGTGATTGCCATGTTTATGCTGATGGAGGTCTGTGACCAGGAACATCTTCTAGGTCCTTTTGTAAGGGAATTGAAATGTGGAAGGAGGAGTCAATTCAGGTAATAATTTGCTGCTCTATTGACTTGGACATATAATTGGAACTGTGTTATACTCAACTATTCTGGAAATTTCAATGTCAAAAATACGCAGAAACAAATGGCCCGGCAAGAAGAAACTTTGGTGAAATCCCACGATGAACGTAAGACTCTCTCACATATAAGCTATTTGTATGGAAGTTCCACATACTGTATCTTTGAGTTTGGACAGTTTCTAATTTATTTTATTGTTGAGATGTGCAGTACTCATTAACACAGAATATAAGCCATTGATTCCACAGGAAAAGAAAACAGCAATGGTGATTCTACGAACCAACTGATATAATCTTCTGCAGTTACCATCCTCAGTTGTGAGGTTAACTGAGTCCTTTTTTTGTTTCTTGAATTTTCAGCAAATAATGCGCTTAAACCTCAGATGGAAGAAGCTTTTGATGCTAATACTTGTTTGGGTTCTTTTCCTTCTCCTGCAAATCATCAAGGCAAGTTGAGACAGGTTCTCTTCCATTTGCTATGGCTTTGAACAAATTACATAAATCATTCTTCTTATTCCTACCTGCTTTGCAGAACGACGTAGCAGTTTGCAGTACGTGGTATTGGGTCCTTTTCTGTTTGCAGGTGCCAACAATAGGAATTTGATTGCTCTCTTTCTAGTGGGATCTTCTTCAATTTTCTAATACTTGCCAAGTTAATAAATTTTGGTCCTCATAACCTGGGTTGTCTGTTGCAGCTACCAATCGCACTTGCAGTGTTTGGATATGAAGCCGTTAAATTATACAAAGAACATTTTAAGAGGATTAGCGTAGGCAATACAGAATCAATTTGTGAGGCTTCAATTGGCTGGACTGCAATGCACATTGCATTCTGTGCACTTTGTGGCATTCTTGGAGGGACTGTTGGTGGCCTACTTGGATCTGGTGGCGGATTCATATTGGGTCCTCTTCTCCTTGAAATAGGAGTCATCCCACAGGTATAGTTGTCATTACCATTGTTTGACAGAATAAAAATCGTCAGGCTTATCGTTCTTGTTTCCATCCTTCCTGTCAAGAAGACAAATTTCCCTGAAGAATGAAACCTTTGTTCTGTTCAACAGGTAGCTAGTGCAACAGCAACATTTGTTATGATGTTCTCATCATCCTTGTCTGTGGTGGAGTTCTATTTGCTGAATAGATTTCCCATACCATATGGTATAGCTTTTAACCATCTTTTTAACAAAAAAGAAAAAGAATTCTCCAACGCGAAGTGTGTGTGATCTTTGGATATGATTTCTTCTTGCAGCACTTTACCTCATGACAGTGTCGGTCTTGGCTGGCTTCTGGGGACAGTTTTTTGTGAGAAAGATTATTACAGTTCTGGGAAGAGCTTCCGTTATTGTATTTATCCTCTCCGGTGTCATCTTTGCCAGTGCGATCACAATGGGTAAATCCAATACTCTAATTGAAAACCTTTTCCCATAAGAAATGAATCCACGATCGCTTACCCAACAACGACCGTTATTAATCTTTTCTGCATTCTGGAAATGTTTTACAGGAGTCATTGGAATAGAAAGGAGCCTAATAATGATACAGAATCACGAGTTTATGGGATTCTTAGGAATTTGCAGCAGTCAATGATGATTGGCACCACAACAAATCACAGATAGTACATGAGGAAAGAAATGTAGATGAACATGTTGAGAAGCTATTGGCTTGGATTGTTTGAAATAGGAATGGAGGCCAACACCTAGTTGACCTATATGAATAAAGTTTTGTGTCAGTTTGCTGCTCGTCTGTGTTCTGATCCCGACTGTGTTAGCTCCTCGCTGACACTGTCCTGTCCAGAGCACACCTTATCACTTTATGATCATAGCACATTTTTAGTTCTACCATTGTAATGAATGCTCAAGTCTTCTCTTCACCCTTTTAATTTTACCATAAATTACTATATTTTCATATTCTTCTTTCTTCCTCTAAAATAGTACGTACTGCTGTTGTTCCATGTTGGAGGAAGAGTGCACACACAAGGGGATATGAATTTAACTTCACTTCCAACACAATTAGGAGGTGGGAACCAAGATCAAACCGTGGTTTAATCCCTTACAATCTGGTCGGATCCGAGTGTGAGGTAGCTGGAGTGGCTGATTCAACCTTTAGGGACAAGGCGTTTGGGAACCAAGTCATTCATACTTTTCTTTTTCTCTTTAGTTTACATATTTAATTTAACCCGTATACAAATTGGTATGTTGTTACTTAATGACAAAAAGGTGAGAAAATATCTAAAAGTGTTGCCTGTAACTTGGCCGCAATTTAGGCACTACCCACCAATGTAGACTGGCTTCAAAGAAAAGACCAAATTGGAAATGGCATTGGCAACAGAAGATTGAGACAGGGGCACTCGTAATCTCGACATGTGAATTTAGTCAATACAAGTTGGGCATAAACGCCAAAGGTTCACTAATAAGGTCACATTCATACGTTATTCAGGAAGCCATCTAAATAAAAAATAAGTAGAGGAATGTCAGTTCGTACGAACCTCCACTTGTGTCTGGTAATAAATTATGGGCTGGTTTTGTTGCTGTCTGCTTTATAATTGAATGAGGCTGACGGTTTTGCACAGAATAGACTGAAACAGATTCCCTTAACTGACGAAAGTGAGAGGCCGTCATTGCAAGGTGCGGTTGTGCATAATTCGAGAAAGAAGACAACTTCCAGCAGGACTTGACACGTAGTTCATGTTCTGTACGCATGTTCTCTAGGACTTTTGTTCCAGCATCACACGTTGGTTTGGAGGAGATTGAAAAACTTACTTCTTTATCGCTAGGCAATGGTCCCTGTATCTCTTCAACTTCTTGCCATATATGCGTGACAAGTCACGGTCATATTCACTTGTCTGGCAAGTGAACTGAGACCATTTGAACGTGAAATCTATCTATAGCTACAACTCTTACTTTGAACCAAGTTTTTATTCAACCTAACTATTAGAAAAGTTATGTATACACAGATAAATACTTACCCTATAACATCCATAACCTTGTAAATGATTCGAGTTGAGGCAACTGTTGAAGTTGTTCACAACTAATGTTATCACGACATCGAAAATATGACAAGTCAAAGAAAGTAGGTTGATTGAAGTGAGGCACATGTATTTGGACACCGCCTAATTTTAATAAATGAAACATGATTAGCTAAATTGGAGAAGGACAACAATTGAGACAAAACGTTGGGGACAACAAAAATGAACTTATAAAGGTACCTCGTAATAAAGAAAACATTTTGCAAATAACACGTGCCTACGAACTAATTGAGCAGATAGAAACACAAAGATAAGATCAGTTTCCAACGCCGCTGGATTTTTCAAATACCATGAGTCCGTGACTTAGATCGAGTTTCGATTCATCAGTTCCTATCACAAGATTAGAAAACTCTAACGAAAATAAGATACTCCAACTCTTTAAAACAGAAGGGTAAATTTAGTTTAAAGCACGTGACATTTAGGAGATGGGTGGGCACACACTGGTCAGTGAGCAGCCACGATTCTGGATCAATATTTGGAAATCCTATCTTAGAAGAATGCATATCAATGTCTGAAAAGTTAACTCAAGGGATGTGGTTGAGTGGCAGGGAGTCATCCATCCTTAACCAAAGGTCAGGAGTTCGATCCTTGACTTTGGGTATGGAACAACCTTAAATCTTTGGGTCAGCTGTCCCACTCTGTGAGGTGCTTACAAACCAGCGAGGGGATTAGTCACTGAGTCCGTCAGTGGATACTCTAATATAAGAAAAAAAAATGTCTGAAAAGTTCCTCTTTTTGTTCCTCTCGGACATTTATTCAAAATAAAAATGAAATTCAAACAGATGCAATGAGGAAAGTTCATGGATACACTTCCTCATCTCCATAAGGAACTCCTGGCTGGTCATTTCTTTCCTAATTTTTCAGAACGAGATTCAATAGATTAGTGATGTAGGCGGCATTAAGTTGCTGTAACCACCTAGAGCAGACTCCACGACAGGATGAGACCAAAAAAAAAAAAAAAACAGAGAGAAAAGGGGGCAGAAGAATGCTTACAATTGTCAACTGCAACAGGTCTAGCATAAAAGTCCATTTTAATGGCGAGTTTAGCAACTGAATGGATTAGGAACTAGGGCAGAGAGATAACTGCAAACCAATCTTTAAATGAGAAACAACGCTAGTCTCGCCCAAAAGGGCGTTAATGTATTAAAATGTCCCTATATAGTCCAGGATCGAGGATGTTACATGAATCACGTAAGTAAAAAATAATAGCGAGACACGCAATCACAACTTGTAAGAGCACGCTCCATTAGACCTTTCTGCATGAGGCTATGAAAGACCTCTACTCCAGTAATTGATCATCAACGAAAATGATCTTGTGGTCCCAATACCACCGAAGGGTTGCCATCCCGCAATCTAATATAAAATCCAATCGAATACATAACGGGAGACATGTCATGCCTCGCAAGAACACTACCTGCTGGTGCGAAGAATTTCATATGGGCATAACAGGAAAAGGGTGAATTGCTAGTCATTCAATATCCTGTTCTACTTTGATGAACCACTTGTGGTTGCCTTGGAAAGTTTACTAACAGATGGGCTATCTTTACTTGCTCTAGAATCTGAATTGATGGCAATGTTCCCCACGCCGAACTCCATCGCCTCCCTCTCATCTTTCTCCCTCTTCTTTTTATCATTTAAACTTTCCACGTTATTGTTTTGATTAGAAGGTGCAGATGGCTCCAAAAGATGAGGACCTGCATTGATCCATGGATGGAGGAGGCACTGAGCCGCAGTTGGCCGCTTCTCGGGAATGAAATCGAGAATAGGAACCAAGAACTCAGTCATGTCATTTGCATCTCTCTCGCTAAATTCGTACTTCTCAACGAGAACCTTGTTCAATGGCCAGAAACGCAATCTACGTATGTGTCTCAGATCACCATATCTGTTAAAGAAGTCCCGGGAATAGCGACCACCTAAGGCAATCTGAATATAATTGCCAACATTTCACACTTAACATAGTTTCAACTTTCATAAAAGATGATTTAAATTGATCATATGGGATGTGTCTCACCTTACGTGGCATCATACCAAGAAGTTCCATCATCAAAGCCAAGTGGTCCTGAAACAGATAAAGAAGAGAAGCCTGTAATCCTGAAATGCTTAAATTTGACTAGAATTAACGAAGCCCTATAACAGTAATTACATGAATGGAAAAACATTTAAGGCGATAGACGATATAAGTTAATATGTTAACAATCTGAAAGGACGCTTTAAGTACAAGCATCCCTCAAGAAAGATCAATACAGGACTATTTGAGATTCCAGAGAACGGCAATTAAAGCAACTGAACTCTGCCACTAAGCCTGAACAAAGACTATTGACTGTGATTGTACCAATGGCAATAAGATATAAATGATTGATCCTCGAAGAAGAATGTTATACCAACAACTCATTCTCAAAAAGAAATCAACTCTCTCCACATCAGAGTTTATGTCTTCTTCATAGAAAAGAACCCAGGAGGCAAAAGTTATTAAGCAGCAGAAAGAACATAGAGTAACTAGCAGGAAATCAAGAGGCACATAGTACCATAGGATTCCATGAGCATGAGAATGTTTAGATCCCAATGCGTTCATGATTTTCAGAAGTAGAGGAATCGTCCCAAATTTTAAGCTTCATATCCATTTTTGGCAAAACAACCAAAGTAGACATTCAATGCAATATCGTTCATTAATCTATAAAGTCAAGAATAAAATACACAAGAAGTTATCGTGGCATTAGGTTAAGACTATAAGAAATTCTCCAGGAATCAACAGATATCATTTATAATACATAGATACTGTATTTGGTGGGCACAATTGTTCCTTATTGATCATCATCAAGGTTAATTAGGGTTCAGGATCAGAATAAGGACATTAAATCTGAAAATTCACTCAACAGGACAAGACGTGAAAGCAAGAATTTGATATAGGCCAAAATATGTCAGTCAGTAGTAGAAGAATTTTAGTGCTCATGATAATTCATGTGGATGGATGTTGCCCAGCTACTTTGCTACAAAGAAAACATATGCCAACTTATTCCCTCCTTGTGGACAGTTGCAGGAAGCAACTACATCTACGAATTTTAGTTCTCATGATAATTCATGCGGATGGATGTTCCCAGCTACTTTGCTACAGAGGTTTACACAAAATATGGCAACTTATTTCCTCCCCATGGACAGTTACCGCGAGTAACTACATCTGGGAAAAAGAGAGTATGGACATGCACAACAAAGGATAATAGCTACATGACAATGAGAAGTCATGTATGCCAAAAGAAAACTAAAATTTTCAAAATGGAGATGAAGTAAATGAGCCCATTTCCGATCAGCAGACAAATCAAGTATACCAGCCATCAAAACAAGTAGACAACCAATGCAGGACTACATGCTCAAAACAAATCCGAAAAGTGAAATCATCATTATTCCAGAACAACAAAAAATGGAAGATAACAAGAGGATACAAGTCCAGTGGGAGGTGGAAATATAAATTTGTAACACAACATCCCTGATACATGCTAGAAAGTAAATACTTGGTAGATATCACATAACCAGCAAGAATATACCACATTTGCTTCATTATATGAAGGCATATGAGGTTACTTGCAGACACTTAACTGGGATGTCCGACCAATTGCATGACTAAATTCAAAACATTCCACAAAGGGCAACAGCTTTGGCATTTTGGCTCTATCGGGATCAATTTGTAAATCATAACTCTTAAGTATCTCTAATTTTGACCAGGTAGACTTGTCCATATTTACATCTCTGCATTTGCAAGTTATAAAACATTTCCCAAAATATCCTTTCTTTATTATATAATCCCTAGTTTTCTACTCAGACTTCCAGCAGAATTGTAGTTAGGAAAAAACTTGTACGTAGATCAAATCACTTGCTTGATAATAATTTTTCTTCAATTAACTATGAAAAAAATCAGTTAGACAATAAAAGACAAAATCTCGGTCTCCCCCTCCCACTATCTCTATCAGCCAGTCACCTAGCATAGTGGGGAAGGGAGGAGGCCAGAGTGTTGCAAATACTTTCAGAAATAATGCATTTCTAGATTCCTCAAGCCAAGTGATTTTGCAACGGTTACCCTCCTAAAGGAATAAACTACAGCAAGAACTATCACATTGCATTTTTTTTTCATTTCTTTCTGAAATTAATTCAGTGAATATTACAAAGAGAATGAAAGCTATTGATGGAAAGAAAGTGATGCAGTGTTCAGGAACATGAAGAAATAACATATACGTATCTTGCAGTGAGTAACGTTTGGCATGCAATAGACATTATTTTTCTAACAATTGTCTAGCACGAAGAGTTCCACCACAAAAGCTCACCTCATCCCTATCAAAGTTGTCACCACTGTGTGGGTCAAAGAGCACATCACCAGTTGCAAGCTCAAAACAAATGCAAGCAAAAGACCAAAGATCTGCCGATGTAGAATACTTAGATCCAAGGATCACCTCTGGACACCGATACTGTCTTGTCTGTATATCATTTGTAAATTGTTTGTATGTCCAGCATGCATTTCCAAAGTCCACCAATTTGCATTTCAGATCAACTGAGGCCAAAAGCCTCCGCCTGGTCAAGCGGCTTCCCCTCTTGCTAGCCAAAGTTTCTGACCCAGGGTCCTTTGTCCCATCAGTACAAGATGATCTATTTATATTGTCAGAACTAGTAGGAAGGTTGTCAGCAGAACCTGCATTTCCTTTTACATTTGCAGGAGACTCTTCTGCGGCAGATGATTCATGATCAGCATCAGCTTCAACAGAAATTTCCTTCCCCACACACCCTTGAGCTGCTCGTTTAGCCTTTCTTCGAATCTTTTTCTTCTGGTTTTTAGTTAAGTCCCCATTTAATTTTGTAATCCCAGACTCCAATGTACTCTTGTCCTTACTATTAGGAAGAATAAGAGGATTACCAGAACTCCTTGGATCTTTTGATGGATCTATCATTGATAATAGCAATATATTCTCTGGCTTCAAATCTGTATGTATGATTGAAAGCTGCCTATGCAAGTAATCCAATCCCACTAAGACGTGGAAACATATCTCCTTAACCTTATCAATGGGCATTCCACGATAATCCGAGTACTTGATGAGGGTTAGAAGATTATCCCCCAAGTATTCAAATATCATGCAAACATGTTGTCCATTAGGACCTGAATGCTTAAAATGATCTAAAAGCTTTACCACACATTTTTTATCGTCAGGGTCTCCTTCTGCTATCTGTTGCAAGATAGTTATCTCGTCCATTGCAGCTTCAGTATAATGCTGAGCACTTTTTTGTACCTTCAATGCTACATAATGCTGCATATTTAAGGTTAATGAATAAATCGGTGTTAGGGACAAGATAATGTGCCTTAAAGAACACTTTCCAAAATTATTAAACCAACCTAAATTTCGAGAAGAAAATAAAAATGGTGCATTATTTCTTTTCCAATTGACATAATGAAAGCCATAAAGCATGCCGGGTTGAAGAGGTATTCAGGGTCCATCCTAGTACCTAAACCTTTGAAAGTTGGAAGCCTCAGAAACAAGAAACTTTTTGAGAAAATAAATTAATGTCAAGGCCTTCACAACAAAAAAAGTCATTTCAACATGGTTCCTTGCTATATTCATTCAATCTTCCAACCCTTCAAACTGATCCATAGAATTTCCCCAAGACAATAATCTTTCTTACATCTGAATATTGATCTTGTTAAACATTTTCCTTTCAACCATAAAAAAGTTCAAACCCAACAGAAAAAAAAGCTTTTTGCCTGGTCATAATGACGTAAGAAATTTCACCCCCTGTTTTTGGAATAAATACACAGCTTCAGTGATATGGAAGAATAGCATGCATCCAAAGTAAAAGTCTACTGATCTAGCATCTTAGCCTGTTTATCAAATATCAAACAATGAACACTTTCATGGTCCTAAAGCAGTATAATAACCCCTGGAGGCAGCTTCAGAGTTTGCCAAGAAAAATAAATGTATATGCACATATTGCATAGTCTGGCTCTCAACTCTGTAATTCCCTCGATAACAAAAGAACGACTAGTTTCCTCTTTCCGCCTTCAGTTACAGAAGGAAAATTGATGTTCCAATTTGTTCACCAAAACCTTCTGTCTCTCTCCTTCCTAAAGAATGCAATGGACAGATTTTACAATGAATGGTCCATTTCTGAAATCACTTATTGATTGTATACCCCAATAAACAGGCGTAGATTTCAAAATCCATTGCACTAAGAGATATAATTACAAAATTTTTAAAAAATTCTTTCATTTTATCTGTTTTAGTTTTCATTATCAAAATGATAAAAACACTGAACTCAACTAAGTCAGTTTGACGCACTACCCAGAAAGTACTTTTGGGGTCAAGAGATGATATCTGAAAGCTTGAATATGATAATTTCATAACTTGCTATCTACATATTCTCTTAGCAAAATAAAGTAGCACAATCCAAACACTTGAAAAACCACATATCGACAATTTATGTTCCATCCCAGCGGAAAAGAAGGAAACTTCAAATCAATACAAATCACAGTTAGACTAGAATCGAGCACAAACAAAGTGGTGCTGAGACAAGCTAATGATAGTGAATGAGCAATGGCAAAAGCCCACCGGCACCAATTCCTACCACTAGGAAAAAGACTAGTTGACATCTCCACGAATTTTAATCAAATTAACACAGGAATTTGTTTTTTCATTCTTTTTTCTAATTGACCATGTCGCTGGTAACAAAATTATTATCTATGATTGTTTATCAAAATTTAACCATACGCTCTTTTGTGAGCTCACCTAGATCAAGAATTACATTCCCATATTTATAACAGTAAACAAGCAACGGAAGTTCATAGAACTACAAAACCGAACTAATTTATGTACTCTACTAAAGACAGAATAGTACAATCCTCTCACTTTTTGTCCAAACAAAATTAAAAGAGAAAATCAAAACTCCCATATCAGCCAAATAGAGAACAAAATAAGAGTTGCAAATGACACAAATAGCAGGACAAACACCACACGATCCAGGAAGCTTCTGAAAAAAAAGATTCGTGAGTGAGAAAAGGAAAAGAGAGTAAAGTACTGATTTTTGCGTGTCCCAAGCAAGCCATACGGTGGAGAAATGTCCCCAACCGAGCTTACTCTGAACGACATAACGACCGTTCTTGAAAGTATCGCCGATTCGAACAGCGTGGTAACCACCTCGTCGATAATCCTCGCTCCCTTCGTCCTCCGACGTGTAATCTCCGCTCTCGCTGCTCCGATCCTCCTGCTCCTCCTCCGCCACAACCGCTTGCTTCTTCTCGTCCATTCTTCTCGGTACTTGCAGGTTCAAAGGATTGTGGAGCTCGCGTTCGCCCAATACGGATCTAAGTTTCGGCCTCCGGCGGCGAGGGCACGGCGGAGTGGAAATTTCTAGTTTAAACAGTGTTTTGGTTTCAGTTATCAGCTTTTGGGCTTTGGCAAGCGTTCTTCGCTTCTTTTTCTTCACTATGTCCGAAACGGGTGGCGGGTTCGGGTCTAAATCTTTGAGCAGGACTTGGTTTCATTCATGTAAATGTACTAGGCTCAAGTCAAGTGAGGCGTCATGTTCAATTCGTCATCATATTGCTCTTTTCTTGTGGGGTTTGGAATCGGGTAATCAGTACTTTAAAGAGATAGAAATTTGTGTTTTTTATTTTTTATTTTTTATATATATTAGGTATCCAGCTTTTATTGGACAAATCCTAAGCTACTAAAATTCCACCCTAAGAGTCCTAGAGGAGGTAAATTTAGAATTCCAAAATCCTTTAAGTTTTTACATAGTCTGTACATTTCTGCGTACAAGAAGTCGTCACATATTGATTGATCAGTTGTTGATTGATCATTGGTCCCGCTCAGCATCAGGTTCTCAGCAATCTCAAATTTTTTAGTAGCTCCAACTCGCACACTGTCGCTAGAAGCGAGACGTCTGTAATTGATCCGACTAAGGAGCATACCCAGGGAGCTAGAAGATCATCATCAGAGAAAATTTCTCTCTCCTTTCTTTTTTGTTGACTCGAATTTAAGACCTCCTACAAAAGAGATCCTTAGGCAAAGAGTTGAAACCGATCAAGCCACTAATGACAAAAGTTGATATTACAAAACACTCCTAATTCAATTTGTTAATTTAATTTATGAATCCGTAATTTATAATCAGTTTTATATTAGTTATTTATAAATATCTTTTTTATTAATTACAAATAAGATTGCGTGCGAATCTTATATTTTAACAGGATTTTTATTAAGTATTGTTATTGTCGTATTTTATAATTATTTTAACCCAATAATAATATTGAGGATGGGTTTAAGAAACATAACAATTATGAAGGTTTTCCATGATGCTTTGTTTGTTTCTTGCTTGTGAATAAAGCAAACATTATATATTTGGGGCTGGAAGCCTTTGACATAAATTTACATTTTAAGTAATAATGTGTATAATTGACAATGAGTATCAATAATTGATACAAGTCATATCCATCTTTAGTGGATATGATCAGGGCAAGCGTGCATATTGTGTTGTTTCTTAATCTATTAATTAATATGTGCATTGTTGCTTAAGACTATTTAATCGTTGAAGTCTTAGGGACTTTTTGGTAGTTTTTAATTTTTAATTTTACTTTCTTTTTAAATAAAAATGAAATTTTTGTTTAGGTATTAATATCAATGTATTTTTTTATCATTAATAATAATTACCTATTAGATAAAAATTCAAGATAAATTATTTTTAATTAAATAAATTTATTTTAATCTCTTATATAATATTTATTAATAAAAATTATTTTATTATACTAAAATAAATAATTTAAAATTATTAAATATAATTTAATTATTAACTCAAAATTTATTTGAAATATATATATTTTGAGGGTATTTTAAATTTAATTATTTTTTAAATATAATTTAATTACAAAAATTAAATAAACTTATGAAGTAAAATTAAATTATTCATATTTCATATTAATATTTAATTTTAGTTAATTAAATATATAATATTAAATTAAATTATTTATAGTTATTATTAATAATTAATATATTTAATGATTAAATAATATATATTTAGTGAATAGTAAATAATAAAGAAAATTAGAAATAAAAATTACTTTTATAATTTTTAAAAATTAGAAGAATCTAAAACCAAAACAGAAATAAAAAACTTAAACAAACAAATTTTTTAATAAATAAAAAAATAAAAAATAAAAAAAATAAACAAAATTAGTGTAAAATGATTTCCTTATCTTATCTACTATATAATATATATTCAAATGTAATGAAAACTCAAATTTTATAAGAATCCAAGTGGCATGGGCTTCAAGTTATCAATTTGGGCCTTAGTCATCACAAGTTTCTCTATTGGGCCGGTCAGTTCTTGAGTGGTAAGGTAGTTCCGTGATTTATTCGAAAGACAGGGAGAGTTACCAAAATAATAGGAAGGATATATAAGAAAGAATATCTATCATCTTCTTCTAGGGTTTATTTGTACAACAGCAAGCGGCACTACCAACAACAGCATCGCGGCAAGCAGCCATGGTTCTCAAGTACTCTCTCTTTCTCTTTCTGTAACTCTGCATGATCAATTCATGTTTGTTTTAGAAGAAACTATATGTAGATTTGATTCTGTTCAAAAGAATAAGGCATGTGGTGGACAAGATTTCGCAAATGCTTCGAGTTCATTTTCTTAGTTGGGTTCTAATTTCGTATCAGGACGGAGCTTTGTCGTTTCAGTGGAGCCAAAATTTATCCTGGGAAAGGCATCAGATTTATTCGTTCCGACTCTCAGGTTATCGCAAAGCTTTGACCTTTTAGGTTTAATCTTTTTGTTTGATTGTGCGCTGAATTCTGTAGGGTAGGCTACTGATTATTTTGTGAATGTGGGTGTATCTTTGTTTAGGTTTTCCTGTTTGCCAATTCAAAATGCAAAAGATACTTCCACAACAGATTGAAGCCATCCAAGCTTACCTGGACAGCGATGTACAGGAAACAGCATAAGAAGGTGAACTTGCTTAGGCAACATGGAATACTATTTTCATTTACGACTTTTGATGTTTGGATGCTATATATTACTACCTTAAGTGATGCTAGTGGTGTGGAATGTGCAACCTGATTCCCTGTTGCTCGCTAGCCTGTTAAGATCTTTGATGAGTCAGAGTTTGGATCTCCCAATTTGTTTGTTTATGCTGTTCTAATCCAGCTTAAGTTAGCCGATAGTTTTACTCTACTGAACTTTGCTTGTAGCTTGTTCGAAGTTTCAATCACACGTGTTACTTTGATTTGTGAAGGATCTTGCCCAAGAGGCAGTAAAGAAGAGGAGGCGTGCCACTAAGAAGCCATACTCCAGATCCATTGTTGGTGCCACCTTGGAGGTTATCCAGAAGAGGAGAACTGAAAAACCAGAAGTTCGTGATGCTGCCAGGGAGGCTGCCCTCCGGTGTGTGATCTGTGTTCATGCCTGATTTCTTTTGTATTATAGTAGCTTGATTATTTAGCTCCCAAACTCATGCAATGCAACTTCATACGGATTACTGAATGTGTTATGCAGTGAAATTAAGGAAAGGATCAAGAAAACCAAGGATGAAAAGAAAGCAAAGAAGGCAGAAGTGATGTCTAAATCACAGAAAACACAAGTCAAAGGTAATGTGGGCAGGGGCGGTGCATCAAAGGGTCCTAAGCTTGGTGGTGGAGGTGGAAAGCGTTGAGGTGCTAGCGTGTTATATGTTTTTCTGCAAATCACTGTCGATTTTATGGTCCACATGTGGTGTGTTTGCAGATGAATGTAGCAGCGAGAAAGTTTGTGCTTTTTAGCTCTGTAAGGATTAATTGGCCAACATAATCTTGTTTATGATATTTTTGTTTTACTTTATATTACATACTTAGGCATGAAGTTAACCTATTTCAAGTTATGTTTTGGATCTTGGTTCTACTATCTTTTGGATTTGTACCTTGAGTTTGGCCCTTTAGATAATGAAATCCTGTTTTACTTGGACCCTTGTTATTTTGCAAGTTTGGTGGACTTTTGGAGTACACTGGGAAATATCTACGCCGGATGCTGTAGGATGAAATTAATTGATGTTTTAGGTTATATTTGGTTGAGTGATTATTAATAGAATGGAATGAAATATAATATTATTTTATCGTTTAAGACAGAGTTTATAATAGAATGAAATGAAATGAGATGAAAAATGAAATTTTTATATTAAATCTCATTTCATTTTAAACAGTGGAATTTGCCTTCCAAGTTTAAACGTTGCTGGATGGCTGCTTATATTCTCCTTAAGCGGCCCAAAAGATTTTCTTGCATAAATTACATGATGTTGCTACAAGAGTTATATTAGTACTTTATGAGTTGAGTGCCCTGAAGAGTAAACTTTCCTTGACTATTATTGTTTCACGAAATCTAAGCTGCCGAAAGAGCCTAGTCTTTTAATCATTTCAGAATTCAGCTCTTCGATTCATTTTGAGATTCTTTACTTTACCTGAAACTGTGGGACACTTGCCCTGTATAATTCATATAAAGAAAAAGTTTCATTATCACTAGATCTTCTGCCAAGGGATTTGTGTTATTTAGCCAATGTCGAATTAAGAGACGATAAAAGAAGTGGTTTTGCAGTGGCCGTTTGATCATCGATCAATTTTCTTGCTCTATTTTTACCAAAGAGAGATAAAAGAAAGATCTTACCCTCGAACTTACTCGTCGGGCAAGTTCTTTAGTTGATTTTGTTTGTGTACTTTTGGTCAAATTCGGCGGGGAACTCGATGATCCATCTCTATCACAGGTAGTCATATGGCTCTTGCAAAACTTTTCCTCTTGCCCATTATCCGTACATTCTCTTCCTGTTACTGGCTCTCTCGCATTCGCATGCATACACATTTGCTTTTCTTTTTTTTTTTGGCTGATACACAGCAGTACTGTTCATTCCTCAAAATTTCCAACTAAAAAGAAAGTGTACGAAATCTGAATTCTGAAGTCTTTCGGTAAGGTTCCCTCAGGTACAAGTGCAATGCTCAATCTTTTCTTGTTCTTGAGAGCAGACCTCATTTGATATCATCCCAATAATTTGTCTTCCTGATAATTTGTTCTTGAGAGGAGATCTAATCGATTATCTTCTATTTTCTATCGCATATCGTTTGCTTTATTGACCGTCCTTCCTTCTCTGTCCACTATCATCTCTTTTTGGTCTAGCGTCATCAGTTTGGGTTTTATCAGGTTGATTTTTAGTCGTTTTTTGGCCGTTTTCTCATTTGATTTTTAGGAAACTTTGTGCTTTGCTTTCTTCTTTTGCAAATTTGGAGCGAGCCTCATAACGGAAGAATTTATGTAAAAGAGTGCTAATTACGACATGAATATATAAAGCTGGGGTGTGACATCTTGAACAAATTGAATCAGTTTGGTTGTTTCCCTTTTCGGCTTAATTTGTATTTTATAAATTTTTCTTCTTTTTTTTGACACATTTGTGATTGGTTTCAGATTGTATTTGCTTGTGGTTGATTTGTTGTTCTTTGGTTATTGGGATTCAGCTTTTGAAAGTTTTGTATTCTTTTTTGTTTATATTTGTCAATATTTTGAATGCCCTTTTTTAACTATCTTGTACTATGTTGTAGCATTATACAAAAACTCATTCACTATTTATTTATACAAATTACTCTCTACATTAGTCAGTTGCAAAGTAAGGTGAGAAACAATTATTATTGGTTCAAATTTTGGACCTTCTAAATTTTAATTTGTTTCTAGTCGTTTTGTATTTATGATTTTTACATACGTTTATTGCAGTGCCCATTTTGGGATTTAATATCAATCTTTGTTTCTTTTCTCGAGTAATCTTAAAGTTGTTTAGGGACTTGTTAAACTTGTCTTCTACAACTTGTGATGGGCATTAGGGTGAGAGTGGTAGCTTTGACTTTTGGTGATCGAGCAAGGGTTAGTCCTTCGACAATTTAATATCAATCGTTGTTTCCTTTCTCGAGTAATCTTAGAGTCGTTTAGGGACTTGTTAAACTTTTCTTCTACAACTTGTGATGGGCATTAGGGTGAGAGTGGTAGCTTTGACTTTTGGTGATAGAGCAAGGGTTAATTCTTTGACAGTTTTAGGTTTAGGAGAAGAGAAGATGTTGATAGATCATAGATAGGTTCTTGGAATATCGAGATCCTTAAAAAGAAGTCATTGAAATTAGTGGAGATTTTAGACAAATATAAGATTTATATAACTTGCATCCAGGTGGAGGAAGGCTAAAGTAAAAGAGATTAGAAGTTTCAAATTTTGGTATTCAAGATATTTAAGGCAATAGAATGAGGTAGGTATCTTGGTTATCAAAGAACTTATACATCATGTTGTGGAAGTCAAGAGGACTAATGATAGGATTTTATCCTTAAAGATTATTATGAAAGGTGTTGTTTTCAATATGGTGCGTGCTTATACACTTCAAGTAAAGTTGGACGAACAACTCAAGTGTCAATTCTGGAAAGAACCAAATGAGGTGATCCCCCTGACGAGAGACTTATTCCAGAAGGAGACTTAAATGGCCATATAGGGGCAAACTCGAACGGATATTCACGAGCTCACAACATTTTGGGTACAGTGATAAGAATGATAGTGAGACTGCTTTGTTAAATTTTGCGGAAGTGATTGAATTAGTGATAGCTAACTCATTTTTTTTAAAAACGTGGAACACTTGGTGACTTTTAAGAGCAAAACTATGAAAACTCAAATTGATTACTTCCTCATAAGGCAGAGTAATTGACTTAATTTTAAGGATTGCAAGGTGATACTTAACGCTTGCTTGTTAACTCAATATAGATTGTTGGTTATGGATCTTATAAATAAGGGTTGGAGGAAGAAAAGAAGTCCTAGGAAGTGTACCAAAATTAAAAGGTAAAATCTGAAAGGAGATATAGTGGAACAACTTAGGGATAGAATAATATATGTAAAAGAATGAAAATTGAAAGGAGATGATAACCAAATGTGAAAGAGAGTAGCAACTCTTTTAAGGAATGCAGCTAAAGATATCTTGGGTATTTCTAAAGGGCTTAGAGGTAGTAAGATGGAGCCTTGGTGGTAGAATAAAGATGTACAAGAAATAGGTTAAGATCAAGAAGGTTGCCTATAAAGCTCGGTTCAATAGTACTACAGAGGTAGAGAGGGTAGTTAATAGAGAAAGTTATAAATTGGAAAAGAAAGAGACGAAGAAGATAGTCTCAGAAGCTAAAAGCAAAGCTTATGAGAAATTATACAAATTATTAGAAACTAAAGATGGAGCAAAGAATATATTTAAGTTAACAAGAGCTAGAGAACAAAAAGCTAAAGACTTAGATCAAGTTCGTTATATAAAAGACAAAATAGGGCGGGTACTTATGGTTGAAAATGTCATCAGGGGAAGATGATAGAGATATTTTTATAGCCTGTTTAATGAAGGTGTAGAAGACAATATTTCTTTAAGTGATCTTAGCACATTGGAGAGGTATCGTAAAATTTACTTATTATTGGCAGATCATAAAGGAAGAAATTAAAAGAGCTTTGAAGGATATGAAAAGTAGAATGACAATAAGGTTTAATGAGATGCGTATAGAGGTGTGGAAGAGTCTAGGTGAAGAGGGTTTTTATTTAGCTAGTCAAGTTTTTTAATGTGACCCTTAAGTCTGCCAAATGTAAGATGGGTGAAGACTTAGTATGCTAATTTCTCTATATAAGAACAAAGGGAAGATCCAAAGTTGTAACAACTATAGAGATATCAAACTAAGTAACACTATGAAGTTATAGGAGAAGGCGATTAAGAAGAAAATAAGAAAGGGTACACCTATCTTAAAGAATTAGTTTAGTTTCATGCCAAGAAGTCCACGATAGAAGCTTTACATTTCTTTAAAAGATTAATAGAAGATTACATAGAAAGACAACATAACCTACATATAGTTTTAATTGACTTAGAGAAGACTTGCGACATGATATCTAGGAAAATTATGTGGAGTTGTATAGAAGTTAAAGGAGTTCCTATGACCTGTATATGAGTTATTAGGGATATGTTATGAACGTGTAAATAATATAGTCAGAATGATAGCAAAAGATACAAAGTATTTTTCTATCGATATTAGGCAATATTAATTGAGCCTATTTTTATTTGCAGTAGTGATGGAGGAATTCGTCGAGAATACCTAAAGAAATGTGCTTTAGTATATGTTTTTTACTAATAACATTGTTTTAGTTGATGAGTCAAAATAGAGTATCAATGTTAGGCCAGAGTTTTAGAAGAATACATTAGCATTGAAGGACTTTAAATTGAGCAGGACTAAGATTGAATATTTAAAAGTGTAATTTTTCGGGCCATAGGGTGGCTTTTAATATATAGGTAAAGATTGATTCAGAAGTTATACCACAAAAAAGTGTTTTAAATAACTATGATCTATCATCTAAAGTAATGGAGAGATCAATAAAGACATAGTTCATTGTATTAAATTAGAGTGACTTAAATGGAGAAGTAAATCAAAAGTTTTATATGACAAGAAGACACAACTCAAGCTCAAGATAAATTCTATCATCTAGCGATAAGGTTAGTCATGCTCTATAGAGTACGGTGTTAGCCTATCAAACAGGTGCATAGTTATAAGTTAGTAGTGGTGGAAATGAGAATGCTTCGTCAGATGTGCAACCTTGTTAGAAGAGATAAGTTCATGAATGTCATGATAAAGGAAAAATTAAAGATGACTAATGTTGATGGAAAATTAAGATAGACAAAACTTAGATAGTTCAGACATGTTAAGAGAAGATATCCTGATGTCCCAATGAGAAGATGAGAAAAGATTGTATTTAAGAATTGTAAGAGGAAAAATAAAGGTCTGAGAAGATTTGGGGTGAGGTGAGTAAAAATTATATGACTCTATTTCAACTTACTGAGTACATAACCCTCGATAGAAAACTTTAGCATACTAAGATACAGGTAACGAATCTCACATAGAGAAGTTCTTGTTCTCATAGGTCTTTTAAACATATTCTTTCCAATTTTATATCTTGATTTAGCCTAAACATTTAATATGGAGTATTTCCTTCTTAGTTATTTAACTTAAGCATTTCCTTTCTTAGTCTAAATATTTTTTTGTAATAACTTATTTGTTTGTTTTATTTACTTGTCTTCTTTATAGTTTGTATATTTATTTACTTATTTTATCTTTTATTTATTGTATTATTTATTTTATTACTTATTTTTATATTTTATTTGTACATAATTATTTATAGTTATATTTATTATTATCTTTTATGTATATTTATTATTTATTTATATTTTTATTACTTGATTATTTTAATATTTTTTATGCGAGTCTATTGAAAACTACTTCTTTACCGATTAAGAGTAAAACTACGTAATTATAAACTTTTCTAAACTCCGTGCATTTAGCTGGATTTTTACTAAAATAATATTATTGTTATTTTTCTTGTTATTTATAACAAGATAGCGGGAGGAAACATTTCTTTAAGAGTTTATTCAAACAGACGTGTTAGATGATATTGTTAGAGTTCAGATCTTCTGTCCAATATTACTTGTTTTATTCTATCTCATGAAATCTCAACCATTTATTTTGCGGGACCAACGCGGGACTCATGCGGAACTCACATAAATAAATGGCTGAAATTTATTGGACACAATAAGACACTATAATATTAGACAGGGGATCTGAACTTGTCTACAGACTAGAAGCGCTTGTAATTAGTTATTGAAACTATTGGTTAAGAGAACTACTCAAAATTAACACGAACAAGGGTTATGGTTTATAAGAACATCTTCACTAAACAAAAAATATGCTTTAACACATTTATGAATAAGAGTAACTGGTCCTAATATATATGGCACTAGGAATAAACAGGCATATACTTAGAAGCATGCTTTTTCATGGATAAGATGGTAGAACAGCCCAGTAAGATGATGGCAGAGGGTTATGTTCTTCAACATTGAGAAAATTGCTGCCATCTGGAATCTGATGATAGTAAATTGCTGATCCTCGCACCTTGGCAGAGCTTCGCATGGCAACTGAAGTGCTTTCCACTATCTCTTCTCCGGAAATATTCGGGTACACTTTTGCCACTTGCTTGTTCCTGGTGGATTGCTCGCTGATCATTGATTTCAGTTTCATAACCTGCACATTAACTCTACACAGTCATAAACCATCTAGAACATTGAAATTGCTAAGAAGAATGCTGTAGAAATGTACTTGCACCAAGGTACCTCTTCTTGAAGCTTCTGTTTCTCTTTAGAGACAACATCATATTCCTGCTTAAGGGTATCGTATAATCGCTCAAGCTGCTTTGACTTCCACCTAGCTCGTCTGTTTTGGAACCAAACAGCAATTTGTCTTGGTTGGAGCCCTAGTTCTTGAGACAGCTTCATCTTTCTATCAGGGTCTAACTTAATCTCCTCCTGAAAGCTCCTTTCAAGAGACTCCAGCTGATAACTTGTCAATCTTTTCTTCTTCTCTTGACTTTCATAGCTCATCTTTTCCATACCAGAGACGAGTCCATTAGGTGTTTCTGACATATCTGTGTGTTTAATGTCCATGCCTAAAAATATATATATATATATATATATTAGCACAGAATATAGTAAGCTCATTGCGATTAAGCTAACTATTGCACAGGTTTCATTCAAGTAGTAAAGAAGAGCTGAAACATATAATAACACAGAGAAGAGCTGAAACATATAATAACACAGAACGTTGAGCTTGGTTTGTGATCACAATCTAGATAGGATAGGTTTCTTGAAAGAAACTGAGAACCTGAACAAAGTGACGGGACTAGACACATGGAGTAAATTAACATTGTTTTAAATCCTTCCTTGAAAGTTGAAAGTTTTCTTTGCTTCTAGGAACTTTGTTAGTTCAAATAAGTGCAAAAAGTTTGATCGGTGAGAAAGTGGGAAGAAGAATGTCAGTGACAGGAGATTTGTACATACCTGGATAGTGGTCTAAACTGTTGTTGTAGAGCAAGTTAAGGGAACTTTCAGGTCGAGAAACAAGGCTTCTCAAGTCGCCAAACCAATCCATATTTCTAGTCTCTTGCTCGCACTCTCTCCTTTGTCTCTTCCTTCTAAAAACCGAACTAAAAAATTGTCTGTATTACATGAAAGTTGGGAAATGGACCACAAGGAGAGAAACAGACTGGTGGCTGGTCAGAGACACTAATTAAGTAGAGCAGCGGGGTGGCCAACAGAGAAGGGAGGTAAGTTTTGTAAGGTTGTTTTCTTCTTCTTCAATTTTGGGGGGTGCAACAAAGTGAATTATATGAGAAATGAATAGCAAGAAGGTTCTCCATACTTCGCTTTTTGGGTGCAACAAAGTTGATGTTATAAATATATAAGAGGACAACTGTGTGACTTTCGTTCGGTTCCAAGAAAAATCTGAGAAAGAGTCCAAATGGTCCCCAGCAAAGCAAAGACTTTCTTCTATAGACAACTGGCATTTTGCCTTCACTTTCCAACCTCCTGCTTGGCCTGGCCTACCCCAAAGTACTACTAAGGTTCTCTGTAAGCACATCAAACAGGTTCTAAGATTTTTCGTCTAATTTTACTCTGTTTTATTTTGTCTTGTGAAATTTCAGCTATTTATTTTGCAGGATTCACGCAGATTTATGTGGATCCCACATAAATAAATGACTAAGATTTATTGGACACAATAAGACACCATAATATTAGACAGAAGATCTGGACTCATTAAACATGTATGGCAAAAGTCGAAATGTATTGTTTCCATTAACTCTTTATTCCCATCATCCATAAAATCAACATTTAGTTGCCTATTATAAGTATTCGAACTTCTTGTAGCATTTACAGCTAAGTCAGACAAAATTGTAGTTATGACATAGTGGTCACAAGTGCCTAACACATTGGGAAAACCCTAGTTTATGAGTTTAGACTTTCTGTCCAATATTATGGTGTCTTATTGTGTCAAATAAATTTCAGCTATTTATTTATGTGGGGCTCGCATGGGACCCGCGTGGTCCCGCAAAATAAATGGTTGAGATTCCATGAGACAAAATAAGACAGAGTAAAACTAGACAGAGGATCTGGTTTCCTAGTTTATAGTCATACACTAATGCTTTACTCCGGTCACCGCAATCGATTATTTTTTTTTTTGAAAAGAAAAAAATAACTACATGTTTAAAAAATTATCAAAGTCGATATGAGAATGCCCTAAACTAAACTAATTGGAGAGATGCACTTTGTATGTTCAAGAAGATGACATAAGGAGAGGGAGATGAATATACAGATACAAAAATGAAAAGAAGGCTCTAAGTACAGTCAGTAGACCAAAAGAAAAAAGAAAAAAAAAACCCTGCCGTCTCCTACTGCAGCACTAGAATATCAAAGAGAGACCTTGTTGGGGCTCATCCTATACTTGCGTACTTAATTAACTCGCAGTAGTATAGCAGAGATGAAAGCTGACACCTCCAACTCTCTTGTCTTGATACTGTACATGGCCCTCTTAGACCTGACCCCCACCCCCTCATTCAATAACAATGGCCGTACAGGCTATAAAGGGAGAAAGCAGCTTTCATGGGAAAATCTTGTGATGAGAAAGACAGTCTCAAGATCGAGGATAACGGTAGACCAAAAGAGTGAAAGAGATGGGACGACAGAGGTCAGCCGTCGACTGCAGCATGCATGCATACTTTCCTTTTATGCATAAACTCTTTTCTTCTGCATTAATTAAAGGTGGATTTCTGAATTGTTGATAACAACACCTCATATTTAATACAGCTGCTATGCACTTATAGATCCCATAGTATTGTAGACAATGATGGATTTCAACAGAAAGAAAGAGATACTCAATAGGAAGTGGAAATATGATTGAATTTTGTGGATGTGAGAGATGAAAAGCATAGAATCAAAGTTTGAAATGAGAAAAAACTTTAAAGAGAACAAAGATACGAAATGTAATTGTTCTTTACATTTATAATACTAACAAAAAATTATTAAATCTTTTTTTAAAAAATCACAAACAAACAAATTATTTTATATACCTCAAAAAATTCAAAATTATTAATTGAAAGTAGTTTTGTGTACAAGTTTGCCAACAATAAACTAAAGTTTGTTTCTCTATTTTATTATATTTTTCTCGGAATTAGAATTCATTCTTACAATATTTATTTTTCCATAAAATATCCTATTATTCGATATTGAAATTGTTGCTTAATTGTCAAATTTTGATGTGTTATATCTTCTTCTCTATATATAAATCATACATAACCTTTTCAACCACAAAACTTGATTTGCTATTGATGTTGTTATTGTTATAAATTTCATATTTATAATGGATTAAGCTACAATCTCTTGCTTTTTTATTTAGCATTATGAGAAGACTCATAAATATAGACTAATATAATATCCTAAAGTATTTTTCATGTCATCAATGGATCTCACCTAGTTATTATCTAAGAAGGCACTCAAATAAAGTCTTAACACTTCTCCAACTTGATACTATAACCAATAGTACTTTTTACAAATTTTAATATTCTTTTTACTACTCTTAAATTCATTACACTTGTATAATGCATAAATCGAGATAAGAAACTTTCACCAAATTGATCTTGCTGCAATGAAATATATTAGGTATACAATCAAGCTACTGTAATAACCTTCATCAACTTTATTAGTATGATGTTATTTATCTTCTCTTTTGATTTATTGGTTTATTTATCATTGCACACTTGTTAATCTAAATTCTTCAGTATTTTCTTAGCATATTGCTTTTAGAAGACAAACACTTTATTTTTCATTAATTTGATTTCTATTCCAAGAAAATAGATTATAAGAATAAGATATGTTATTCAACATACAGGAATACTATGGGAAAGTCATTGTCCTTAAGTTTCATATAAAGAACGGAGTCAATAAATTTTCAATAGAGCTTAGGCTTAACAAATATCCATTTATCGGGTGGAAAATCAGGACGAGATCTTATAGAACTAGCACTTCTTGCTTAGCCCTATCTGTAAGAGTTATAAAGTTCTCTCAACCTGTTCTGTAAATACCGTTAGAGGTCGGATACTTGTACAGCTGCAGTGGTTGAGACGAATTGATTTCAAAAACGGTTCGAATGATACAACAAGATAAAGATTAAGTTTCGAAATAAGGCACGAATTAAATTTATGCTTTATTATAATTTGTGTTGATCATTTTATAGAATTAAATAGATCTTAGTTTTCAGGAAATAAAAAATCACGTAAAATTTCGTGATTATTCTGCTGAGGTCGAAATCGGATCCTGACTTGATTTCCCAACAGAAGTAGTACTAGACTCGAGGGAGAAGACCACAGATCTGCTAGGCTTACTAAAAAGTTTACACCTTCAGACCATTAAAGTTGCAAGGAAATCAACTGTCTCAATATTCCGGCTGTAGCTTGTTAAGTGATTCTAGGGGCTAAAAAATTCTAAACTTTCGTTAAAATGTTCGACACCTAGCATATTAGGTTAAACTCGAATGAAAACTCTATAAATGCAATAGCTGGAAAGTCGAAAGTGGACCATTACTACTTAATACTGGACTTGACCATGGACCTTGACACAGTTTCGCAGACAACAATTTCCAAGTCAAAAGCTTTTGTTTGTGAAATTCAAGAGAGTAGCTCTTTGAGTGCCCATTGAACTGCATTCCGATTCTTCTTTGCCCATTGATGGTTTGATTAGACTTTCACTTGGAGGGTAAAATGTAAATACCGTGCAACCTTTTTCTTAGATCGGTCAGGCCAGCACAAGTTACTAACTGGCCAGCTGCCACCCAAGACGCCTAGTAGAGCCAGAGAGAGAGAGATATCTAGAGGGCAAACTTATGTTTTGTAAAGGTTATAGGCATCATAAAAAATTGGTAGTAGTGGGTCCTTTCTAAGTTGGGAAGCTTAAGTCTAATTCAATGCAGCTTCTTCAATTTTAATGAAGTGGTCCATATCTTTGCTGAAGGTGGCATGCGCAATCCATTAATGCTTGTATTTGATTAGAGTATCTTATAATAATCAATTGGGCGTCTCACATGGACCAATCTTGATCGAGCTAAGTATAAAATGAACTGTTCTAAGTAAAAGAATAAGTAGACTTATTCATTGCATTATGATGTGCAGTGCAGACGGGTTACACCTACATTGTTTAGAAATAGCAAAGCAATTGGCCTATAAAATTAACATAGATCTGACAAACCCCTAAACTCACTCAAGCTCTATGTAAACCGAGTACCGAGGAATCAAGTCCTGTATCTTTAACTTGGTCCGCTCAAAGGCACCGAGCGTGACCAAGTATGAATTAGAAATTGCTAATGCATACATAATTTCTTAAATGTGCAACCTGTATGCTAACATATATCAGTTGTCTATTGCTTGGATTGAATTGACTGGGGAAGAACAATGCTTTCGTTGTATTCATCACGAACAAGATGGTAGTCTATATCAAGGTGTTTAATACGCTCATAGAAGACATGATTTTATGTAATATGCAAAGTTGCCTTGTTATTGCACCAAAGAGAGATGAGAGATGGAATGGGAATTTGAAAATCTCTAAGAAGATAAGAGATCTATTTAAGTTCACATACTGTGGATGCTAAGCTCTTATACTTAACCTCACTTGAACAACACAACACAATGTATTGCTTCTTAGTTTTTTACAAAACCAATGCCTGGCCAAAGAAATACAGTACCCTATTAACAATCGAGATGTATCAACATATGAAGCCTAGTTTACATCACTGTAGGCATTCAGAGAGAATGTATTATTGGCAGGGTAAAATAAATCCCTAATTGGAGTTGGTGCTTGACTAAGAGCTCCCAATGTTGTTGACATCGACGTTTATAAGAATTGGCTTCACAGTTGAACACCATGTGTGATATCAACTCTTGTAAAACTCAAATAAAGTAATCGGTCAATTAATCATCTAGATCTTTTTTGGATCAGTGAGTACAAAAGCTCCATCATACTTGGTGTGGTTGGGTACGGTATCTGGTACGCTGAACCGCAACCACTCAAATTAGTATTGTCCGCTTTGGCCGGGGGTTCGATCCCCTGACCTCACAATTTTGTTGCGTTGAGACGCACGCCTCTTACTATTGAGCTATCTTCTCGGTTCTGAGAAATCAAAACCTTCTCAAAAAGACTAACTTGAGCGTCGGAGGAGCCTGCCGGCAGTCAACCCCCGGCGTGCCTTATTTGTTTTGCAGGTATTCTTTAGCTGAAGTCAGTCAAGATCATGGATCCAAGCAACAACGTCCAGCCCCATCAAATTCAGGCGAACCAATACTGTTTGTCTAATGTTTTATCCAAGGTGTACTTTTGTTGCTTAATTGAGGTATCAAGAGTAGAGCGAGCTATTTCCAAGTCCAAGAAGTATTTAGCATACCCTAAAACCTCAATGGTGAATTTGGTGCTGCAACAAAAAATTCCTAGGGCAACAACATATTTGCAATAGTTTAAAAATGTGTTAGTAAAAATTAATATAAGGCAACAATTTTTAAAGTATTGCCTTTAATAATATTAAAAGAAAATGACAATATTAATTTGTTACTACATATAAGAAAAGACAACAAAATTAAAAAATATTACAATAAAGTCCTATATATGCAGCATTTAAAATTATTGTTATATTTTCAATCATCTATTCACTAAAGGGCATTTACTAATGTTATATATTTATTTATATAGATACTTATTAATGTATTTAACATATAAAATTTTCTATTTATATACTAATGAGTATTTAGAATATGTCTAAAAAAAATAATCATTAATTTTTATTTAGTAAAATTAAATCAAATGATATAATTAGTCTAAAATACACAAAAAAAGTACTTCATAAGACTGTAAAGGGGTGGAGTAATGAAGTGGTGGAGGAGTTGATTAATGTAGAAACTTTATTAATAAACATGGTTGATTCAAAGGGCAATTTAGCATTGCACAAAGCATTGCGAAAAAGGAAGATCTCAGGTGAATCATCCCTTTATAAGCTCACTAACATTGAATTGTTATGAGTCATTTATTTATGGATTGTTCAGGATCCTACAAAAGTGAGTCTTATTCTGATCGAAATACCAATTTTGGCTTCTTTCAGTCAGAAATTAACATAAGTGCTTGAGAACATGTCATCAAATGACAGAATGCTATTGAAGGAAAGTTTTCAAGCTGGAAGATGTTATCAACAGAAATAAAACTAAAGAAATATTCGATTGTGAAAAGCTATTACAAACTTGGATTGCTTGTTAATAAAGAGTTTTTCTGTTTGGTTTACTCAACTAATTAATAAGAGATCAAATCTGCTCACGAGTCAGGTTGCTGGGTTTTTCTTCTCCTGCTCGATGCTATATTCCAGTGAATGTACTATATTGGTAGAAATGAGGACTTACTGACTTTTATATGTATTTGCGCTAATTGTCAAGTTGCTTCTTTCGTACAATGAAACCAACACAAAGGCTGTGAATAAAGCAGGTGAAACAACTCTTGATACTGTTCCAACAGTCCCCTTTATTATATTCTTCATCTTTGAATATGTTGCTCTCTTCATTTCTCTGGCTCTTGTGGTGGTCCAAACCTTAGTAGTAGTCATAGAAAACAAGGAAAATAAGCAAATGATGCCATTTCCCATTAGAGTTAATTCTTTTATGCTTTACTTCGTTTAACATATTATTCTTACTAATACTGCCAGGGACGTAGCCAGACACCGCATATAAGGGGGCCCAAATTTTTTTTTTAAAATCTTGAGGGGCCCAAACTTCAAACAACAATATTTTTATATAGAAAAAAAATTAAAAATTAAAAAATTTTAACTTTTTTTAAAATTTTTAGGGGGGCCCAATGCCCCATTGGCACCCCCCTAACTACGTCTCTGAATACTGCCCTAAAACTAACCAACATCAATCAGGCTGAAAATTGATTCCTATGGAGTGGTGTAAATTATACAAAAGAAGTGAATTGAGTTTTCACTTCTCTTTGTTTGAAGTCAAAACAATAGGGAGTTTGCAACTTTTGTTGTCTTAAATGAAATTATTAATTTTCTTTGTACAAGTTTGCACTTCTAAAATAAATATAAGTGATAGGATGGACTTGCAATACTATGTTTCAAGGCCTAATAAAATTAGTGCTGCTAAGGTTAGCTGGGTTTCTCTTCACATTGTGTAGTTATTGTGTGATTATTGTATATGGTTATCAATCTTTCTATTAGTGAATGTGAACAGTGCAAGGAAAGCTACAACATTTTTTTTTAGTTTTTGATACTAATACATTAGCTTACAAGAAGCATATGGCCTGAACAAAATGAAGAATGCAACTCTTATATTT
>JANKOE010000005.1:66070641-66089425 GCA_026284465.1 Erythroxylum citrifolium | reverse complement strand
CGGGAAGTCCCGGTGACAAAAAAGTTTTGTTTTCCGCACCTGGTACATGTGATGTACCTCCCGGGATTTTCCTACATAATTAACACTCTCAATCTGGTTGTAACCTTTTGCCACTGGTCTAGCTTTAAAACGATGTTTCATCTTTATTTTATATGCCCCATCGATAACCTAAAACTCTCTTGCACTTAGGTAACTGACTAAGCTCCCAAGATTAGTTAGATTTCAAAACCTTTAACTCTTTTTGCATGGCTTGCAACTAATAAATATTGCATTTTGTTTGATTATAGGACTGGGGCTTTTGAATATTGGATAACTTTGTTAAAATGCACATGTATTTAGGTGTGAGTTGTGTGATTGGTAACAAGTATTATGATAATCAACAATGGCAATAGACAATGATAAAGAAAAATCAATATTGGAAACAAAATCATTAAGATAATTTGGCTTCATTCTAATTTTGGTAATTTTCCTTAAAAGGTATAACATGTGGTTCTAGTTGGACAAATGCAGATAGTTATATTTAGATAGGTGCAATTATAGGATAATTATCCCTCAGTATATATTTTTAGAAGACTTTATGATTTTCTATCAAGATAATATTTTTGTTGAGTTTTTCCTTCTAAATTTCTAAGAGATTGAGGAAGTATAAGCGGAATCTAAAAAGGAAGGATACTAGAATTAATCAGCATCACTGAGACTCATTGCATCTTTAAGGATCAGACCATTCAATAATGATCCTTATGACTGTTGTCCTAGCTTGAAACAACTATCTAACTTGGAGTAGGATAACAAAAATTACTTTTAGAGCGAAGGTGAAGCTTGGATTTATATATGGAAAATGTCCTACGCCAGATCAAGATTTCAAAGACTTTGATCAATAGAAGTGTACGGATGGCATTGAATTCAATATTTACTATAGAAAAAAAAACTTTCAGCAACAGACAAAAACATAACTATAATTACAATTATTGTTGTCTTTCTATTAAGGCAATAAAATTCAAACCATTAAATAAAGTGGTGATGCTATAGGTGTAAGGCAAAAAAAAATTATTAGGCAATAAAAATGAATAATGATACCTAAAATTTTGACTATGGCAATAAAATAGTTTCAAACTATAGCAACAATATTGAATGTATATAACAATAGTTTGAATCTTTATAAGGCAATGAATTGGATTTTTTAGGCAAAAATAACAGTTTTTCCTTTCATTAGCAACAATATACATTAATTGTCATTAAGACAACAATATATAATATTGAAAATAACCACACATATATGAATATATGTCCTAAAATATATATTGCCAAATGTCAATGACCATTATATTTATATATGCTATCATATAGTTTATATGGACTTAATAAAATTCAACTTTTAATATGTTCAAATATAACAGCCAAACATTATTAACTAAAATATGCACCTATATTATCTTCATCTAATTCATATGGATTAAAGGTGTGTCAATTAAATACCAAAAAAAAAACTAATATGTATGGCATTTTAATATCCTTCACAAGGTTGTAGATAAAGATGACAATAGGCTCGACCAAGCCTGGAGTTGCCCAGCTAGACAAGGGCCCTAGGGCAGCAAGGCAAGGTCAGCCTAATTTTTTTTTAAAAAAGCATGACATTGTTTTGTGTTACCAGGCCGAGCGTCGACCCTTTTACCATCCCTAGCTATAGATGTTTGTTTTTTAGAAAACTCTCCTCTGTTGACATACTTTGGGGCTGTGTAACCTCTAACAAGAGAATAAAAGATGTATAAGCTAGTCCAAAGTCTCTAATCCTTGCTAGAGCTTATCATTAAGAAGAATGTTGCTAGCTTTTATGTCTCTGTGAACAATTTTTAACTGTGAGTCCTCATGTAGATATTGTAAACCTCTGGTTATGCCCAGAATTATTTAAAACCTAGTTTCCAAGCCTAGGAATTGATTGCTCTTGCCTGCATTAATGCAGATTCAAACCAACATTGATACGCTTTTTTTATTTACTTTTCTTTATATTCTAAACCAATTTATGCACTACAACGAACAATTTTCTAGAAAATGGGTTTTATCCATATTTTCCAAACTCAGCACCTATAAAAGTAGAAAGAGAGCATTTTATCATATTACAGAAGGACACGAATTACCATGAAATTATCTCTCCGTATGGAAAAGGAAAAGATTGATGTGCAATTGATGTTCACACCGATTGATGTGTCCCGTTGGTTGTACGTGCTTGGACATTCAGGGGAGTTAGTTGTTAGCTAGAGTTGGTTACTTATTTTTAACGTTGTTATTCAGTTTCTTATTTGTAAGGCTTAAGGGCCACGATCTGTTAGGAGTTGCATTTGATTCTAAGTTGTAATTTGCTATAAATATATAGCAAGTTGGGTTGAGTAAGGATACAGAAGTTTATCTAAGACCTTTATTCTTTCTGAATCTTTCTTTTCCCTACCTGTTCAATTTCTTCTAAACGAAACATATCACCGATATTTTCAATAATATATTGATGTAAAGAAAGCATAGCTTAAAAATTGTGGGAAACAGTATAATGATTGCCCATACATAATAATAACTTTGATTGGCATTATTTGTAATCAAGAATGCATTATGGAAACGAAGTTAGTGGTCAAGTTCCAACCTTAAGTTCACATCGAAAGATGAAGGTCAATGATATTGATGTATGAATGTTAGAATAAACTTAGAAATCGAAAGAAAGTGGCAGAATAAAGAGAACGAACAATCATAGTGTAGAAATTGAGCTAAAGGAACATACTTTAGCAATTTCTTCTGTTGTAAAAGCCTCTTTTATGTTTTGTTTATTAGCTAAAATAAGTAGAGATGCTCCAAATAACTTTTTCCAATTGAACAGACAAATCAAAAACCAATACCTAAACTATTAAGAGTAAGGGAAAGAAACCACGTGAAAGGAGAAATAAAAAACACTAGTAGATTATAAGTGACAAAGCTCTATCAATTACATAAAGGAGAAACTTTAAGAAGATAACTACCTCTTCTTTCAAAAGATTGTTGAGCTCCATCTTGAAATCATCTAACCTCCTTAGATCTGATCATTTATTTTGTCAAGCTCAATGGAACTCTGATTTCTAAAGTTTACCATAGACTATAAGGTCCAAGCTCCGATTCTTCATATATTTGTATTAGGAGGCTTTGAGGCCTATTTATGCAACAAACTATATTTATATATGCTATCATATATAAATAATGACTTTTATAGAAATAAAAAAAAGGAGTGGTCTTGTCAACCAGTAAGAGAAGGAAAGATAATAAAAGGTATTCATAAGCATATCTTACATTTAAAAACCAAAATCACCTGATAACCATTTAAAAGATGTCTAGCATGATGTAGATCAAGTGACATGATCCTCTTATGAGGTTTCTACAATGTAGTATAAACTTGGAAGTTAGCAGGGGATCTAAATAATGATTGCACATTCACTGCAAAGGATAAAATATGAAACAAATTAATGCAAAAACTATATTGCTAAATAGTAAAGAAATTAGGTTCCCCTACAAGAAGATAGTCAGAAAAGACATTAGGAAGGTTCCTTTTAGCCTCTCATTTGAAACTAGGCTAGTGAATAATATACAACTGTAAAATATTTCATAGTATAAGAATATGAATCGAATTCACACAAGGGCTTAGACAAGACTTAGCATCGTCGAATGTTGGGTAGTAACAAGACGAGTTGAAGGTTAAAAAACCTATAAGGAATAAGCTACTCAGGAGGTTTGGATTAAAGGCAATAGCTCCCGCCAATATACGTAAGCAAGCGTATCAAATCACATAGATAAGCCCCCACCTGCCAGCACACAAATATGATAGATATGGAGAGTGAAGCAAACACTAGCTGTTAGAAGAAGTCAAGTAAAACAGAAATTGTAATCACATTAGGATTATCTCCTATAATGTAGGAGTTAGTTTTATACTTGATCTCTGATAAGCTAGCCAAAATCTATCTATAAAAACATCATACTGTACATCAATGAAATCAATGAAACAGAGTTCAAACTCAATATTTCTTCGTCTCTCAATATTCTTTCGTCTATTTCTACCTTTGTCTATTTTTTCTTATCTGTTTAACACTAGCATTATCAAGTTACAATACCTCCCCATCCGTTATGCCGCTTAAAATCTCCTCTTAGTTTTTTTAATTTTTCAAATAATTAGTACCAACTAGTGTAGGGAAACCATTGCCATTGGATGAGAAAACTAGAAATGCAGATAGAAATAAAAAAAATCTGTAACAACTAGTTTTGCATTTAAATATGATAAAAATGGAGAAAAACAAAACCTAGAATGAGACCCATCTGTATAGAACTTCCCAAAGTTCATCTTTATATTTAACTTTACCACACCTGAATGATTGATAGAGAAGACCAAGAGAAAATTAAGGCACAACATTGAAGAGTTCTTGGTAGAGTTATATTCTTGTCCATCCACAATAAGGTCTTAGTTGGGGGCTTCGACCCATAGAGAATATAGTGGCTTTCAAACTTAAACATATGCGGTATGGTTTATCTCTCTTTTCAAGCATACTAACTTGAGTTAGATTGATGAGGATGGTGTGATTTGACCTCTCATTCATGGCTATCTGAGGACACCATCACCTTTTTCTTTCCTTTTGGCAGAGAAGAAATGGAAAAATAAAAGGGGATATTTGAAACTCTAAGAAGGATATGCATAATAGGGTTTGACAAGAATCATCCCTCCCTTTTTTGAAGATGACGAGCTGTCCACCTTCATTACCTAAGATGAAGAATTAAAGGCTGAAAAATATAGGGAAGCAAAAAGTGGGAAAATGATTTTGGCATCCAAAGCCCAACTTATTATGTATAATCATCTTAATTTATTATCTCTATCATCTATAGATATTCATCTATTATCTTTATATTATTAAGTAAATATAATAATATTTATAATAAGTAGAGATGCTCCAATGATGCCAATAATATTTATAATATTTGAGGAGAATCAAGTCGAGTGATTTGGTGGAGACGAGCACACTACATATAATAGTGAAGGTGAAGAAGAAGGGCTTGGAGTCTCTGGTCTTCCTCACTATCCACCTCCATGACCTACTCTTCTCATACACTATGGACTCATATGTTTTAATTTTACTAAATAAAAATTGGTAGGTAATTTAATTTGATATATTCTGAATACTCATGAGTAAATAGAAAATTTTATATTTTAAATATACATTAATAAATAACTATATAGATAAATATGTAACATTAGTAAATACTCTTTAGTAAATAGGCTGCTGGAACTATGACAATAATTCTAGATGTTGCATATAAAAGAATTTATTGCAAACATTTTTAAAAATTTTATTTCCTTTTCTTATATATAGCAACAAATTATTATTATTGTTACCTTTTAATATTATTAAAGGAAAAACTTTAAAACTGTTGCTTTATATTAAATTTTAGCTACACATTTTTAAACTGTTACAAACATGTCATTGTCTAAAGCTCTTTTTGCCCTAGTGATCTTAGGAGAACATTGAAACCTTTATATATACAAAAATAGCCAAAACATTATGAATTAAGATATAACAATCTTTGGGGAATGTAATTGTTCTATATGTACCAACAATAAAGGGAAATTAACTTAGTATTATAAAGCAATATGAACATAATGAAGTATTTCTTAAAGTTGAAGTGTTTATGAAATGAGTTCATTTATCTCATGATAGTACCACAATGTTGAAGCGAAGCAATAAAGGAAATAGATTATCTAAGTGAGTTGAATCATTTGATGCAATTTTTCATGGGCCTAAATGACAATTATGATAATGTAAGGAATCAGGTCCTTGTCATGGATCCTTTGCCAAGTGTTAATAAGGCATACTCTATGGTGCTATGAGTTAAATAATAGAGAGTGATCTATAATGCAATCTTAGAGTGAGCTGAAGGTAGTGCGATGATGGGGAAAGGACAATTTGGCAATAAAAAGATTAGTGGAAGGTAGAATGTAGAGAAAAGAGGATTTATGCACAAAGCAAGCTTCATTGTGATCATTAAAACAAAAACATTCACTCCATGGATACATGTTCAATTATATGGTTACCTTGTTTGGTATAAGGAGTTGCTCGAACAAACGGGAAAACATGTGATAGGAAATAAAGCTTTAATGGAATACATGGCTAATGGATCTAATAAAGAGAACAAGGAAAATGGATTCACAATCTTAATTACAAACATTATGAAGTAATAACTATTGAAGCTTATGAAAGAAAAAGGAGCCAGATGATCCAATTTTAGTGGATTTTGCACATGAATTTGTGGGCACTATATTCCATTGTTCATTCCTTTATTATCAACATTTGGATTGTGGCTCTTGGATAATTGACTGTGGCGTTTTGAACCAAATACACATTAACTTTATTTTTCTTGATAAACTTACTCTTGATAATATAATTATTCCTATTTTCTTGTATTATGTAACAACTAGATATGTGAGACATGTGGAAACATAATTTTATATGAAAAACTTATCTTAGATAATGTTTTTAATATACCTATACTTAAATTCAACTTATTATATATAAACAAGTTATTAATCTCATCTAATATTAAATTTGAATTTTACACTGCCCACTATATTTTGTAAAACCTAAAGACTAACCAAACTTTCACAATTGTAGCTTTACGGGATTTTGGAATTGCTGTTGCTAATGCCTTCATTCTGTGGCTTGCTACATTAAAGAAATTATCCATTAAGGAAAGATTAAAAGGCACAAACATAGATGCTACATGTTGCTCTATGAGTTGGATAGTGAGGATCTTGATCACCTCTTATTCATATGTCCATATCATGATAAGATCTAGATATCATACTTACAATTGTTTAATGTACATATATTGTCAAGTTCTAACTAGGATAAGTCATTAATAAGAGTAGGAACTTAAACAAAAAGGGGGACAGGACACTCCTCATGTAAGGTATATAATTCTTGGTTCATAGTATATGGTGTGAAAGAAACTCCAAAATTTTCAAGGTTAAGAAACAAGATAATAAGATGCTATGGAGAAAATTAATGTTAAAATAAGGAATGATGTGCCTTGCTTACCAATCGATCCTAACTCCTAATATTTAGATAGTCATGGGGTTATAATACCTAACATGTTGTTATATTTGTCCAATGAGTTGTGTTATTATTTTAAAAGAGCTAATCTTTAGTCTTAAGGCTTAAGTTATTTTTGTAGTCTTTATTAGTTTTATAATTTTTTAAACATTGTTATTTTTTATTAATACAATATTACCTAAAATTAAAAAAATCAAAGGACATTTACAAAAAAAATTATTTAATGATGATATTATCATAAGTTACACTTCCATATGTAGCACTTCTGTTTATGTTATTGATCATATTGTCAATATTATCAAGTTTATATCCATTTGGCATAATAGACTAAGACATACTTCTTCAAATGTAATAATGCATGTTACTATTCTTGATATCATGATTAAATAAGAAGTTTTTATGGTTATGTTTTATGATGTATAAAAAAATAGAGATTTCTTTTACACTTTAATACTATCCAAATTACCAAACCTTTCTAAATGATTATCGTTGATATATGAGGACCATATAGACAAAAATCATTATTTAGTGCCATGTATGTTTTGAATATTATTGATGATTATAGCATGGGAACTTGGACATATTTAATGGATCATAAACTCAAGTTGTTAGCCTTTTAAATACCTATGTCAAGATGATACAAAACTAGTTCCATTTCAATATTTGAGTTGTTAGAAATGGCAATGAAACTAAATTCTTGAGGCTTTTTTATCAGTATTTTTCAATGAATTGGGAATAATTCATAAAAGATCATGTGAGTATACTCCACAAAATAATAGATTAGTTTAGAGAAAACATAAACATCTTCTTTAGATCCTTATAGCTTTATTATTTTAGGCTTCTTTGTCAAAAATATTATACGATGAGGTGATCCTACTATGTACCTATTTAGTTAATCATTTACTAATTAGAAAAATCCTTTTGAAATGATCTATGGTCATGCCTTATCATATGAGCATTTAAGTGTTTGGCTACTTATTCCATACGACAAACACCAAACCATCTAAAGATAAACTTGACCTTAAATCACAAATGCCTTTTACTTGGTTACAATTTAGGACAATTAACTTTCAAACTTTATACACAAGCCATCTTGATATCCAATGATTTTATATTTTTATGAAACCACATATCCTTACCAAACCTTGTTTACCCATTGTTCCAACTAATGAAACCATATATCTTTGTTGAGCCTTCTCTAATACCATGAAGAAAAATAAAAGCTATGTTGAGAAGAAAGCTATAAACTTATATAAGGAAAACTTATAACTGTCAGTTAATAAAAATATGTTACAAAGCTAACAAATTCCTAACTAATCTTAACCATACATGACTATAAGTGAGTTAACTAAGCTAATATAATTAACTATAACTATCTGTTGTTATAAAAATCTTAAATTATATATTTATCAACTGTCAATCTTAAATACAAAAAAAAAGATTATAGGTTTTAGTCCAACAACTCGATGATTTAAAACTAAGTCTAAACCAAACTAATATTTTGAATATAAATTAAGATGAATATATGTTGGATTTGGCAGTAGTGGGTGTCCTATAAATATCTACCTTTAAATGACTAGGGTCTTTAAGAATAAGCAAAGTGCAAAGTAATTAAACAATTTAGAGAAGGAGAAATACGAGATAGATGTGAGATCCCACATTGGTTGAAGAGGGGAACTAAGTACGTCATATAAGGGTATGGATACCTCTCCCTTATAAACGTGTTTTTCATGGCCTAATGCATCGGATCCCATCGGAACTCTGAGATTAAATATGCTTGGGTGAGAGTAGTTCTAGGATGGGTGACCTCCTAGGAAGGCCTCGAGAAAAGTAAAACCGTGAGGGCTTGGCTGGGCCAAGGCCCAAAGCGGACAATATTTGTAAGCGGGTGATCAGTGGTATCAGAGTTGGTACCCGAACCGTTATGCCAACTAGGCTAGACCCCAAAGAGGGCAGGGCTCTAAGGGGGTGGAGAGTGTGAGATCCCACATCGGTTGGAGAGGGGAAAGAAGTACGCCATATAAGGGTACGGATACCTCTCCCTTATTGACACGTTTTTCATGGTCTAATACACCGAATGCCATCGGAACTCCGAGGTTAAACATGCTTAGGTAAGTGTAGTTCTAAGGTGGGTGACCTCTTAGGAAGGTCTCGAGAAAAGCAAAATCGTGAGGGCTTGGCTGGGCCAAGGCCCAAAGAAGACAATATCTGTAAGCGGGTGATTTGGGATGTTACAATAAATTTAAAACTATCGAGTTTAAAAAGATGCAAATATGACATTACGTTATATTTATTTGTTAGGACAATGGAATAAGGTTTTAGGATGTCTGACAACTATCTAAAGCAAGCTACTTTTATCCTTTTGTATTTTTTAAATGGGATTTTGATTTATCTCATAAATGATTACCAACCTTCTTCTTTGATGTTATTGAAGCTAAAATAACAACGATAACTAAATATGGTCACAACTCATAATAGTATAGAATTGAAATTACAAGTCGCTTAAGCTTAACGACAAATATTAGAAGGGAAGATAATTGTGAAAGGTGATATTCAACTAGGTGTTGTGGTAAAATGATGTGAACTATCCAATCTATAAAAATTGGATCAATAATTTATGTCCTCACTTTAATTAGCCTTTTTTTGGTCAAACTTTTGCATCCTTATAACTCAAATAAACAAATTAAACTTGAACTAAAATGTTGTAGTTGGAAAAATACAATACTAATATGCAAATTAATGTTTCCTTTTTGATGTTATTGCAACTTTTATGGCTCCCTGATTTTAGGTTGTTGTTTTCCTTTTTAAGCTAAAAATCTTCTTAGAATTAAAAACCTTCATTAGTTATAAATATGAAGTCATTTACAGTTACAATCAATATCATAAGTTATCCTTTATGAAGAGACTCTAATGATAGAAGTTAGATGTAAATATAAGGATAGATAAGAGATTAGCTTACACCAACGCTTATTTCCAACCATTCTTATGATCCTATGTAGGGAACTAGGGTAAAGAATGAACATATAAAAGTAGCTTTTCAGGAATTAATCATAGAGATGCAATAAAATGCTAGCAGTATGAATAAGTATAAACATACATCGAATGTAACCAATTTAAAAAATTTAAGGGTAGATAAACAACCAATCCCTTTGTTAAATATTTATGATCTTAAACACTAGGATAATCTTGAAAATAAAATAAGGAACATTTTAATTGAAAAATGCCTATAAAGGAATTGAATATTGTGTTTTCTTTAGACAATACATATTGGCCCTTGAAATTTTTCTTGTTGAGTTAAGCATGATTTCAATAAATTATGAGGTCTTTATGGATTGATTATTTTTGGAGTTAATTAGTATGTTAATGTTAGTAGGATTTATTACTTTGGTTAGTAGAATTAAATTAGTAAGAGTGTATTGTATGAAGGGCATTTTTGGAAGGTCACTTAAGCATAAAAGACATAAGGCATAAATGAAAGGGAAAAGTGTACTTTGTACAATCATTAAGGGAAAAATAGGAAGAAGAAAGTATTGTCTTGCATTTGAGAGGGAAGAATCGTGAATGAAAGAAGAGAAAAAGAGAGAGGGCTGTAGAGAAGAGAGAAAGGAGAGAAAAGAAGGAAAAATCAGCTAGGGTTGCATGGTGATTCAAGAAGCTTTGGGTAAACAAGTATAAGCATCATTTTTCTTGATTAGATGAATGAAACATGTTTTGATGTTAGTAAAGAGTTAGAATTTGGAAAAATTGGAAGACAATTCCCGATTATGCTTTAGAATCTGGAAAAATTAGATGACGATTCCCGATTATGCTTCTATAAAAGTTTGTTGTGGACAACTTGAAGGATTTTCTCTTTGGAAAAGTTTGCCGCGTCTAACTCTTGGGTTCGCCGTGGCCAACTTGTTAGAATTCTCGAGGAATTTTCCTTTCTGGAAAAGTTCGTCTCGGCGAAGACTTTCATGTACAACTTAAATATGCTTCAGTTTTTTAGGTATAGCTTGTTCTGTAGTTATCAAAATGGAATGATTTTTTATTTGGAGTAAACTAGAGACATAGGGATACAAATTGTCTGATGAAATCAAGTTTTAATCCAGTCTATAAGAATTTCAATTTCTGGATGGAAGTTGAGCACAGAATATTGTTCTAGTAAAAAGAATAGTCCGAGAATGTTGGGGTATAACTTTCAGATTTCTAAACCAAATTGGATTATTTTGGTGTCATTAGAAACTTAAGACAATGGGGAACATTTTTCTAGAATAAAGTGTTATCAGATTTCTCCATTTACCTTATCAAAATGATCATGGAAAATTGACCCGAAGGTCTGGATTTTTGAAAGGGTCTTAGTTTATAAAGCTTAGGAAATGCATGGGCTTAAGTATCCTAGAATCAGTTCTAGTAAATATGCTTTGTGGTTTTCAATTTGCATTCCTATTGAATGGGAATTTTTTCCAATGTTGAAAGGGGATCAAGAAATTCAAAAGGAGTAAGAGGAAAGGCACTTTTAACAAGATTTTAAGCAAGGAAATTTAAGGTAGGTTACATGTTTATAATTGAGTTAACGAGTCATTACTATGTTTTCAAAAGCAAGAGAATTAAATGATTTCAATTGTTTTACAAATGTTGCATGATTGCTATTTGAATTATTTGAGAAATCTTTATATGTTTAGTTTATGAATTTTGTTGATGAATTGCGAAATGAAAATGGAAATGCAATGGAACATTTTATATTATGCCTTGAAAAATGTCACCGCATTTTGTGTAAATGGAAAGAAGAAAAAGCATGAAAATATGAAAATGTATAGAGTGATTTGAGCATCGAAATTTGTTTGTGTTTAGGTAAGAGAGAAATCGTTTCGTTAGTCACGTGCACGTTGACCTAAGGCCTTCTCCCTGCTGCCTGCTTATGACATATAAGATCAAAAAAAAGGTATTATTTCATTCATGGTGTAAATTTCGGTTTCTCCCTTTCGTTTCACGGAACTCTCGAGCCATTTATTTGTGCATTGCATCTTTGAATTGTTAAGAATGATGCATAATTGAGTGTTATGCTTTGATGGTTAAATGTATATGCTATGTTTATGTGATAATATTGTAACTATGAGTTTTGAGTTAGAATTGTGAATTTGGTTGAGAATTGAAAACTATGTGTTTTATGAATTTAATATGAATTTTCTACGACAAATGAACATTTCAATGATTTTGCTTATTCTCTATTATAAACTTGTTACCCACGAGCTTTTAAGCTCACCCTCATGCCTCCCCGTCTCCAGGTGATGAGCAAGAGATCGAGTGAGTGAAAGAGTCAAGGCATCACTCCGAATTCTACATGTTTTGGATTTTAAGATAATTATTGTAAAACAAGGCTTTAGACACATTTCGAGAATTATTGGGTTATGTATCTTCTTTATTTTGGATTTTGATGATGATGATGTAATATGGCTTGAAATACCATTAAAGCTTTGTAAAACTCTTTCTTTTGAGGTTAACGAAATATGAATTGTGCATGGCTAAGGATGTAGAATCAAGTGATGGAACTTATGAGTTGCCAATAGTCTTAACTGTTAAAGATATGCTTGGAACTTATATTTTGGAGTTCATAGAAACATGAGGTCAATATGTAGAGTACCATATGAGGCGTTATATGACACAAAGTGTCATTCGCCCATACATTGAATTGAATGAGGCCTAAAACAGTTAAAGACTAAAATAGATGGGAGATGGTGAGGATAAGTGAAATTGATACGTATTTGAAATTAAGTGATTCAAGAAAGTTAAACGAGTTAGGTGGATTAACACCAAAGATATGGAATATAGTGAGATGGACCTAAGAGTTATGTGTATCAACATTGAAGAAATGTGAAATAGTAAGCAAAAGATGAATTGCTTCTGAGAGTATCACCTTGGTAAGGTGTGCTTAGATTAGGAAAAAGGATAAACTAAGCTTGAATTGTATTGGTCCACATGAAGTTATTAAGAGCCTAGGACCAGTAACTTATGAGCTGTATTATCAATAAAGATGTCTCGGATTCATAATGTGTGATATGTGAGTATGCTAAAAAATATTAATATGATCTGAAAAAGATGTATTGTCAACACATAAAGTGAAATTTTGAGTAATCTGAATTATGTTGGGGAAACATTTAAGATAGGGTGATATCTAGATAAGTGATTGAAGGATTGATTGATTGTAGCACCCCCTTACTGCAGGGTACACACCGGGATGCCCAGAGGTCATTCTGGTACATATATTACGTTAAGGACGAGCTACGTTTGATCACTACATTCACTTCATATGGCATCATATCATTATTCACTTATAAAGAATCATAAGAAAATCAAAATATTTTTAAAACCAACTTTTTCCTCATTTCACTTCACAAAATCAATGACTACATTGTGTCTTTCACATTTTCCCTATGTACATCATCAAAAACCTAATACAAAAGTCCTACATGAAAGAGGATATGTATCAAATCTATCTAAGCCATCCAAAAGTCCCAGCTGACCGACCTTTGAGTTATGACTTCACTTGCCAAATCACAATCTACACGGCAGTAGAGCCCCTCAGTAATTAGAGTCATCTCTCGGTCCTGAAAAGACAACGTTGTAAATTTGATGAGTTTTACGAACTCAATGAGTGAACCATCATTGATGAATTCACCAGATCTTATACACATATCACATTTTGCACAAATACTCATTTTAAGCATACATGTATTGTTCAGATACTCACATATCATGGCATGTCACATAGTCATTCAATATCACCTTGCAAACCATTCATAATTTTCAGTCTTATAATATTATATGTATAAGACTCGTTTTCATTCTTGTTGTTGTGATTGAGTGTCCATCACTTACACAAATACTAGACCATAGGGCTCAGTCAGAACAGAGTTCACGGGTCATAGCTCAATGTGCAGAATCAGAGATTACGGAGCAAAGCTCTACGTGGAAGCGCTTTAAACTGGCTACTCAAGTCACAACGCCTTTATCTAAGCATGCATTTTATGAAATGCATCACATACTGATCATATCATATCACATAACAAACAGAATGCCACACTAGATCAAAATACTTCCAAAACTCGCCCAACTATTTTACTCCTCGAACTTCAAGTCCAGAATTTAGAATCAGATCACAACATTTCAGTAATATGGAAGTTTAAACAAATCAAGACTATTCAGAACAGATCAATCCTAGGAAAACATCTAGATTGACTCACAAGTCGCTCCCAAAGCTAATGCCTAGAAGATCCAGAAATGTTTAGAGGTTGACATTCCAGTTGCTCCTCTATAACAAATAATGTACACAATATCACAAGTTACACAATCATAAGTATTCAATAATGCACATTCATGAAATGACGTATGTATAATACATGTTCATGATAATCCCAGGTACTATCCGACACAAAATCGATCTCATTTGGATCAATAGAGCTCCAAAAATCATCGAAATATTGAGGTAAGTTCAGTGGATTAACACTAGTTCATATCCTTTAAGACCACACTCATTGTACCCGTCCCACTCTTTTCACTCAATCTTTCTCCATTCATTTTAGATATATATGATTCTTGGTGGAGATGTAGATATATGTTTTACAAATCTAATGGTTTAATAATCAGATCATTTGGATGCCTAGAGAAGAAGTTATGGCCAAAAGAATCCAACATGTTCATGTTCTTACTCATATTGTACATTCCTTGGAGAAATTGCCATAACTCTCACTACAAGTGTCGGATTGACTTCGTGTTTCGACTATTGGAAAGGGTACTTCGAGATCTACAACTTTCATGAAGACCTTGAAGGCCAATTTTATCGTCTCATTTTTTCATCGTCTCACTTTCCTTTCGTCTTAGTTATATCGTCTCAGTTCTATCATCTCATTTCTATCATCTCATTTCTATCGTCTCATTTTCCATCGTCTCATTTCTATCGTCTCATTTTCCATCGTCTCATTTCCATCGTCTCATTTTCCATCGTCTCATTTCTTCTTCTCATTTTCTTTCGTCTCATTTCTTCCATCTCATTTCTTCAGTCTTATTTTCTTCCGTCTCATTTCTTCCGTCTCATTTTCTTCCTCAAAATGTCTCCACTTATAAAAATCATAACTTTTGACTCCGATGTCCAAAGTTTTCATACTATATACCGTTGGAAAGATAAAAGAAAGATCTAAAACTTTCCAAAAGACAACATTGCTAAAATATATTTATATAAATCCCAAATTTTCCCCAAAAATTCGAGGACGAATTTCCCATTCATACACCAACATATTGCACCAAATTCTTAACTTCATGACAAGTTTTGAGATTCTTCGAGACAGAATTGAAATTCAATGTCTTCATAAGAAATGTACCATACGTTTCTAGTTTAATCCAAATCAAGAATCATCTCGTTTAGATAACTAAAGAAAAAGTTATGGCTAGCAGACCGAAGCATACTCAGTGAACATTTTTCCAGATTTTCAATTTTTCAATATTTTACAACACCTAAACGCTCATAATCTTTCAAAAAACTAAATTAACACCATAACCAGATTTTCATCCCCATCAACACAGTATTTATGAATAAACACGTAAATGCCATTTTTCCATACAAATGATAGTAACTTATCAACTTTATTTCACAAATATCCAACTCTAAAGGATTTATTTACCACTTACCTGCTGAAAACTCCAAAATCTTCAAGCCCTAAACTCCACACAAAATTTTCGTACTTCACTGAGTATAATGACCAGCTTCTGGTTTTTCTTAGGGTAAAGGGCACAAGTGGCAAAGTGGGTTTGGTGAAGGAAAGGAAAAGCATAGAAGTCTCTTGGAAGGTATTTGATGGAAAACTTTATGTTTCAAAAGAAAGTTTGAAAGAGATGATAATAAAGAAGGGACTTAGACAAGACCTAACCTGTCAACTCTCAAAGAATAGTAACCTACTTCTAGCAAGAGTACAAAAGTCTAAGTGACACTTGTCACTTTCCCACTACCTAAGCTCTAACTTAGTTTCTTTTGACACTAACTCCCTTAACTTTCATCTTTACAATCCAATTATTTCCAAAGCTTCTTTTGATTTTCTTTTTTTCCTATTTTCTATAATTTCCAAAATTTATTCCTAAATTCACCAAAATTCACAAATACCATATTCTTTCCAACCAAGAGAATATCAAGTATAAACAAAATTCAATTTCGAGAAACTCCCAAAAATCATAACTCAATCCAATTATACTCGGGATTATTTATAAATGCATGTACAACTATTTCATGTGCAACAACTATGTATAAGTGTATAGCATATTATACATGAACATGGAAATGCATCCCTAACTCTCATTAATCACTCACATTTACCATTCTAACCCTCCCACAAGTAATGGGATGTTACATTGATTCCTTTGACTATAGTGAATTGAAAGAAATTACTTGAGTGATGAAGTTAAATGGATTATGGAGGAGCATATGAGGAGACACCCCTGCCTCTTGATCAATCAAATAAGAATTTCGAGGACGAAATTCTTTTAAGAGGGGAAGAGTTGTTGGCCCCCAAAATTTTTCTTGTTGAGTTAAGCATGATTTAAATAAATTATGAGGTCTTTATGGATTGATTATTTTTAGAGTTAATTAGTATGTTAATGTTAGTAGGATTTATTACTTTGGTTAGTTGAATTAAATTAGTAAGAGTGCATTGTATGAAGGGCATTTTTGGAAAGTCACTTAAGCATAAAAGACATAAGGCATAAATGAAAGGGTAAAGTGGACTTTTTATAATCATTAAGGGCAAAATAGGAAGAAGAAAGTATTGTCTTCAATTTGAGAGGGAAGAATCGTGAATTGAAGAGGAGAAAAAGAGAGAGGGTCGTAGAGAAGAGAGAAAGGAGAGAAAAGAAGGAAAAATCAACTAGGGTTTCATGGTGATTGAAGAAGCTTTGGGTAAACAAGTATAAGCATCATTCTTATTGATTAGATGAATGAAACGTGTTTTGATGTTAGTAAAGAGTTAGAATCTGGAAAAATTGGAAGACGATTCCCGATTATACTTCTATGAAAGTTCACAGCAGCCAACTCTCCTTAGTTCGTCATGGCCAACTTGAAGGATTTCCTCTGTGGAAAAGTTCGCCGCGACCAACACTTGGGTTCGCCGTGGCCAACTTGTAAGAATTCCCGAGGAATTTTCCCCTTTGGAAAAGTTCACCGTCTTTCCTGCACAGCTTGAACGTGCTTTGGTATTTTAGGCATAACCTGTTTTCTAGTTATCTAAATGGAATGAGTTTTGATTTGGAGTAAAATAGAGATATAGGGCTACAAATTGCCAGATGAAATTAAGTTTTAATTTAGTCTCTAAGAATTTCAATTTCAGGATGGAAGTTGAGCACAGAATGTTGTTTCAGTAAAAAGAATAGTCTGAGAATATTGGGGTATAACTATCATATTTCTAAACCAAATTGAATGATTTAGGTGTCATTAAAAACTTAAGACAATGGGAAACATTTTTATAGAAGAAAGTGTTATTAAATTTCTCCATTTACCTGATCAGAATGATCAACCCGAAGGTTTGGATTTTTGGAAGGGTCTTAGTTCATGAAGATTAAGAAATGCATGTGTTTAAGTATTGTACAATTAACTACAGTAAATATGCTTTGTCGGTTTCCAATTTGCATTCCTATTGAATGGGAATTTTTGACAATGTTGAAATGGGATCAAGGAAATTCAAGGTGGGTTACATGTTTATAATTAAGTTAATGAGCTATGACTATGTTTTCAAAAGCAAGAGAATTAAATGATTTTAATTGTTTTATAAATGTTGCACGATTGCTACTTGGATGATTTGAGAAATCCTTATATGTTTGGTATATGAATTTTGTTAATGAATTGCAAAATGAAGATGGAATGCATTAGAACATTTTATGTTATGCCTTGAAAAATGTCATGACATTTTGTATAAATGGAAAGAAGAAAAAGCATGAAAATATGAAAATCTGTGGAATGATTTAGGCAAGAGAGAAACCGTTTCGTTAGTCACGTGCACGTTGACCTAAAGACTTCTCCCGGCTACCCGCTTATGGCATATGAGATCCGAAAAATGGACTCATTTTGTTCATGGTGTAAACTTCGGTTTCTCCATTTCGTTCCACAGAACTCTCGAGCCATTTATTTGTGCATTTCATCTTTGAATTGCCAAGAATGGTGCATAATTGAGTGTAAAGCTTTGATGGTTAAATGTATATGCTATGTTTATGTGATGATATTTTAACTATGAGTTTTGAGTTAGAATTGTGAATTTGGTTGAGAATTTGAGAACTATGCGTTTTATGGATTTAATATGAATTTTCTATGACAAATGAACATTTCAATGATTTGCTTATTTTCCATTATAAACTTGTTACCCACGAGCTTTTAAGCTCACCCCCATGCCTCCTCGTCTCCAGGTGATGAGCAAGAGACCGAGCGAGCGAGAGAGTATAGGCATTGTTGGATTGGAAAAAGAAAGCATGCCTTATTTGGAGAGACGATATATTTCAAAACTTTTAAGAAATCAATTTGCAGCAGAAGCAACATATTGATCGCGGCTCGTCGTTCGATCCTAAGAATCGATCCTTGGAAACCGGTCAAATAAATAATTTATACCAAGGATTGCAGCGTAGCTGAACCTCGGGTCGTCTCTCAAAGGAACCAGTATGAAATGGACCTA
>JANKOE010000005.1:65975728-65991294 GCA_026284465.1 Erythroxylum citrifolium | reverse complement strand
TCGGGGCAAAATGTGCCCCCATACCCGCCCCGTTCGGGTCGGGGAATATCGGATCCCCATCGGGGCGGGGCTTTTTGTCATTCCTAAGTGGAAGACCCGTCCAAACCAATGGACCTTACGTAGGAGACTTCTTTGACTTCTTTCTTGTCCCAAAAGGTGGAATCTTTGACTTCTTTCTTAATTATAGCGCATGTTGAATTCCCAATCCAACGGTATTACATATTTTAATATAATATGGAACAATCTAGAATCAACTAATACGCTTGATGGTCTTGATTTTGGAATCCCGTCACTTCCTGCCAGACCCTACAATCCACTTGTCATTATTATTAATACATTCCGTCAGATTATATAAGGGAGAAGTTTCCAATTTACCTGTACCTATATTTTGAAAGAATTTCAATCCGAAGGCTATCACTAATTAGGAACTTTATTTTCTTCTATATATTTAAAGACTCAACTTCAGCATCAGCTAGGATATGATTGAAAATAATTGACAAGAATTGACATTTTAGAAGTATTTATTAATAATGCTTCACAGTTCACAGTAGTGGAAGCATTTCCCACCACAAATAATTTTAACATTTATCATAATTATAAAACAAAAGCTACTTGTATTTGTTGAATCAAGTTTTTTAAAGAATAATTAGACCTTTTAAAAGACGTTAGCAAATATTTAGGGGCCATTTGGTTCCATTTATGTTTTTCTATTGTAATTTTTAGTTTTTAATTTTTTAATTAAAAAACAAAAACCAGTTTAGTTGATATTTCTAATATAAAAATTGAAAGCAAAAACTTATTTGGTTGAGATTTGTAATAAAAAACTAAAAAAACATATTTAGTTTTATCATCTTGTTTTTATTTTTTAAAATTATACTCTTACATTAATGAGTTTTAATAAAAATATATTATGTTTTTAAATTAATTAATTCTCATTATAGTTAGAAATAAAATATATGCATATTTATATAATTAAAGAAATTAGTACATTATTTGTATATAATCAAATTCTATAAATTAGAAAATTACATTAAGTCATTTTAATCAATAAAATATGTCCATTATTTACAGGAAAAAAACTTAAATCAGTTTGAACTAATATAATCATCCTACATTTGTTTATCAATTTTATCTTACTTTTAAGACATACTTCGAAGTTGTGCTGACGTGATATTATAATTCGATTAAGAACTTGTATCTTCATTTTCATTTTCCTTAATTTGTTCTTCATTTTTAGGTATTCATTGCTTTGTCCATACATTCTAATATAATTGTGTATAACATAAAAGGCAATAATGATGAATTTTTGTTTCTTCATATCATAACTCGACATGTTTGAAAGTCTAGGGAATCTTACTTTTACAACACCAAAATATCGTTCAATAACATTTCTTAATAAAGAATGCTTGCTATTAAACAATTCTTATGAACTTTGAAGTCTTTGTCTTTCTCTATAATCTCACAAATGATATCTCTCATCTCGGTATGACATAAGAAATCTATGTATATTAGTGTAGCCTGAATCAACCGAATAGAACTTACCTAACATAAAAACAACATAATATTAACAAAAAGATATTAAAAATTAATCATAATTATTATATTTATTTAAAATAATATAATACCTTGTGGACGAATGGGAAGTTGATTCGCTGGATTTGTCATTGTTTCTAAGAGAACTCCAAAGTCATTTGTAGTACTTTCCTATCCAGCCATTACATATGTAAAACGCATATCAAATGAGCAACAACATATAGTATTTCGGGTTGTATTAATTCTTTTACCCTTGTATGGTATTTATTCATTGATCGAAACATATGCATCAATATTTATACCATCTATTGCTCTTATACAATCCTAAAAAATAAAACTATCCTATTAAAATAATTATTAACCATAAGGACATAATTAAAATAGTAATTAAATATATGAATGTACCTAAAAATATGAAAATAATTTTGAATTATGATGAATCTCAGGAGGTGTATTGGTAAAGAATGGTGGAGTGATGACTTTTTTGTAAGATGATTAACTTCATATAAGACTTTGCGAAAGTACTTTGAAATTGTCCAAGTCGAATATTAAAAACGTTCTACATTGATTCTAATTGTCTCTCTATGCCCTATAGTCATTAAGAAAATTATTACTTGTTTCTCCACAATCAAATGACTTGTTGCCTTTAAGTCTCCTAAACTCTTCAACTCATCACATATGCTTAAAAAGATTATCTTGCTCATTCTTAAGTTTTAATAAATCCTTGTAGAATTCTCATTCAAAAGTTCTAATATTTAATCATGACCTGATAGAGTAAAAGTTCTATGTTGGTACATATATATGGAAGATAAGGACTACTAAAATCTTTGGAAAGGCATAAGAGTTCAAAGAATAAGGGTGGATGCAATTTTAGCTCAAGCTAAGAAAGACAACCATGCTTACTGCTAATCAACAACTCATTTCCTATTATATTAAGTTGCAACTGAATTTATAAAAAGTGTTATTATTAGATTTCATGTTATTGTAGTTACTTGAATTTTGTAGCAGCTCCTCCCTATGGAGTTGTAACTTGAATCATTCTATAATTTCCACCTTTTTGAATGAATTAATTACTTACTTTAAAAAAAGTAACATACAAAAATTAAGTCGGACCAACAATGCAAGGAATATAACCAGAAAGATGTTTAGAATCCAGTCAACTGAGTTGAGGCAGTGGAATAAAAAGGAACAGAGTATGTTAAGCGCTTACCACCATTCGAACAGTTCTCCAATTCAACTTGTAATTTGTTGTTGTTTAACAAAAAAGGACCCCCAAATTCATTAATACCACAAAAAAATTAACAAGGTCTGGTCAACTGCATATTTAATGAGGCATTTAAACATTCAGTTATGATATGAATGCAAAATTATTTGCATTTTAATGTTGTATGACAAACCATTTAGTAAGTTTGAAGTTCCTAGTAGCATTCTCAATGTCCATATAGTTACCACTGCTGTAATTTAAATTATGTTGAACGTAATGTGATATATCTTCATGAATCCTTCATGATTTGAGTTAAAGGATACTCAGGTAATATCTGTTTTTATAGGATTTCACTGTAGAATTGGAATGCCATTATTCTATTTGTCTGCCTTCTCAATTGATTTCATTTTTTCCAGGATTTAGCAATAGTATAAGCCAACTAATTGATTTATAACTTGATGATTTAGAATATGTACACATTGCATTGTTTACCTATCATGTAAAAAAGTAACTTGGTTTAACATGAATGGTATAATTGCACCTAAAAATAAAAAGTTGTAATTTCGTTTTTCTCATAAGCCAAAAAAAAGGAAATAGAAGCAATTGAGCACTCGGTGGGCTAAGAGCAAATGCGGAGGAGCAATCGAGGGCGTCAAGAATGTTGGAGGTTGAAGTAAGCTTGGAAGTTGGATGGTGGAGGTCGGAGTAAGCTTAGAAGTTAAATGTTGGAGACTCGAAGGTCGGAGGAAGCTTTTTTTTTAATATTGCAATAGTGGGTCAAAGGAGCAGGTCAATTACCAATTTATTTTCAATTATGCTATAATAACGATTGGAGAAGAAGGGGTTGTTGTTTCTAAACTAAAATAACGTCATTTTATGCTAGATAAATCAATATCATTTCAATATAAATATCATTTTTTTAGGTCAGGTCCCTAAAAGAACCAAATCAAAAGGAGACAAAGGAAGAAGAAGACCGCACATAAGTGGATCCTAAAAAGAGAAGAAATTGGCAGAGAGAGAAATAAAGAAGAAGAAAACTCATATAGTGGCTGAGAGGAAAATCCTAAAAGCAATAGCAACAAATCAAACATCAAATGTGGGAACAAATAAAGAAGTATTTGAAACAGGAAAATGGTATACCTCAAACGGAAAAATTGGAGCCCAAAAGAGGCTGAAAACACAGGGGCTAAAAAAGAACACAGAGAAGTGAAGGCAAGGTTGAAAAAGAACACAGAAGACGGTGGAGAAATTGGGATGGGATGTGATATTGTTTTTATGACCAAAAAATTTGGTTTTGAAAACACAGAAAAACATATTTTTTATGTTTTCGTAAATTTTTTATGGTTTTCTTATTTTTCAAAACAAAAAAGGTAACAATATTCAACCAAACACATTTTAATGAGTTGTTTCTTTTTTTTTAAATATAAAAATAACAACAATAAAAAAAAACAGAACTAAACAAGCTCTAAATTGATGTTAGGAATATTTGTATAATGGACGAGGATAGACGTTAGATCTCCCTAATTTAATTGAGGAAATGGGCAATCAATTTAGTGGGCAAGTCATAGAAGTTTTTAATTTGGCCTTCTTATTTTAGTTTTTTAATAAAAATAAAATTTATTTAATTATTGCAGTTATATTATTATTACAGCTAATAATTATATATTAGATAAAAATCTAAAGATAAAATTTTTATAAATAAATAAAATTTATTTTAAAATTTTTATATAGTATTTATCGATTAATTATTAATAAAATTTTAATTCAATAATTAAATTTTATTTAGAAATTACAATTTATTTTTAATTATTAAAGTAAATTATATTTGTGAAGATATTTTAAATTTAATTCATATTTATTAATAATTGTACAATTAAAGTTATTTTATATTTTTAAATTTTAAATTTAATTTATCTATAAAATTAAATTAAAATTTTCATAATTTTATTTAATATTTAATGTTAAATATATAAATAAATTATTTCTAATTTTTATTAATAGTTAATATTAAATAATTAAATAAGATATATTTAGCTCATAATAAATAAGATTATAAAAATATATAAATAGGAAATAAAAATACTTTTACAGTTTTATAAATTTTAAAAATTAGAAGAAAATAAAAAGTAAAAATATAAACGTATTTTTAATTAAATTTTAAAAAATTGAAATCAAAAATCAAAAACAAAAATAGAAAGAAACACGCCTAGTTTTTGGGTCAACTCGTTGGATGTAATAGCAGTCCTTAATTTAATTAGTCTCGAGGATTTGTCTAATTTGCTTAAACTGAGACATACAGGTTTTGAGACAAAACTGGTGCTGTTTCCGAGGTTTTCAGAAAACCTGTGGGTTTAAGCATAGGAAAGGCGGTGGAGAGCAAAACCATGGTCCGTTTCCTGTCAAAACCACAAAACATCACGTCTGTTTCCACTGTAACTAAAACCAGTTGCTAAGCGGTCTCAATGTACCACATCTTTCTTCTTTGTTTAAATGGCACAACTCCGCAGCCAATTTCATCCTCTCAAAACCACCCTTGTTTCTCTTCTCTATATCCATTTTTTTACATCCCAGGTCTGAAAAAGTTCTAAAGGTTTTATCTTTTTGCTTCTCTCTTTTCTGGGCATTGAACCTGTCGGTGCTACGTTTCAATATCAACCTCTGTTGCTTGTCACAATTTGCTGAAATTCTGTACAACTATTGGGTAAGCTTTTTCCACACATCTACTGCCACCCAACTTTGCTTTTTCTGTTTCACTCTTTTTTTATATGTCATTGGGAGTTGTTGGCTGCAAGAACTGGAATCCAAAACATAGTGTAATCCCTAATTACATTGTTTCCTAGGTATTAGGTGAAGAGTAAAGGTTATTGTAAGCAGTCGCTAAAGTTTGATGGAGCGTAATGGTTTGCCTGGTGGGATATTTTCAGGAGTAGAATCAAGTATGTTAGGACTAGAAGTGGCAGTACCGCACCAACAACAACAAAACCCTCAGAATCCTCAAAACCAGCCGAACCCTCATCATTTGCCCCATCCCCAAATGGTGGCCTATTCTCACCATGAATCTGATCTTCATCCTCAACAATCTGCAAAACATGGTTTCTCATATGCCTCCGCAAAACCCAGACAGCAATCATCATTGAGTGATGAAGATGAGCCTGGATTCACTGGAGATGATGGCACTAGTGATGGCAAAAGGAAAATATCTCCTTGGCAAAGAATGAAGTGGACAGATAGCATGGTTAGGCTTCTTATAATGGCAGTCTATTACATTGGTGATGAGGTGGGATCTGAAGCGATTGACCCTACTGGCAAGAAAAAGGCAGGAGGGTTGTCACAGAAGAAAGGGAAATGGAAATCAGTTTCAAGGGCAATGATGGAGAAGGGGTTCTTTGTTTCCCCACAGCAATGTGAGGACAAATTCAATGACTTGAACAAGAGGTATAAGAGGGTTAACGATATCCTTGGGAAAGGAACTGCTTGCAGAGTTGTGGAGAATCAAAACTTGCTTGATACAATGGATTTGTCACCAAAAAGGAAGGATGAAGTTAAGAAATTGCTTAATTCCAAGCACTTGTTTTTCAGAGAAATGTGTGCTTATCACAATAGTTGTGGTCATAGCACAACTGGCGTTGCTTCTGGTACCAATCACTCACCAGAGGTAGCTACAGACCAGTCTCACGCTCAGCCCCCACAAGTAACACTCCAACAACAGCAGCAACAACAGCAAAGGTGCTCTCATTCATCCGAAAATGCCCACATTATGACGAATTCCAGGGCTGAAATGGAAGCAAGAAGAGTACGTGATGAAGAAGAGGATGAAGAGGATGTAGATAACAGTGACCAGGATGATGATGTATCGGACGATGATGAGGATGGGTACGAGGCGAGAGAAGGAAGGGGGCAAAATAGGCATGTAAGCGATGGTGAAGATGATCATGACGAGAAGTCCTCACATAAAAGGCCAAGAAAGGAAGCCTTATTATCATCATCTTTGATGCAGCGGCTTAATGGAGAATTGACGACTGTGATCCAAGATGGGGCAAAAAGTTTATGTGAGAAGAAGCAGTACATGAAGCTGAGGCTGTTGCAATTGGAAGAGCAGCAAGTGAGCTATCAGTACCAAGCAATTGAGCTGGAAAAGCAAAGAGTGAAGTGGGTGAAATTTAGCAGCAAGAAGGAGAGGGAAATGGAGAGAGCAAAGTTGGAGAACGAGAGAAGTCGGCTTGAGAATGATAAAATGGCGCTTTGCATACGCCAGAAGGAGCTGGAGTTGCTTCATCATCATAGTCATCAACAACAAATGTCTTCAAACAAAAGGAGCGATCCATCTTCTATCACTGGATGAAATGGATTGTATTTCTTTTTTGTTCCATTGAATTTTGTTCTACTTGTAATGGACATGCACATATCCTTAACTGAATGTAAGTATGCGATGCTTATTAATTCACACCTTCATAACTGTGCATGTATTGGTTAATTGGAAATCCTTCAAGAACCGCTTGATAAATTAATTAATAATAGGATCTCTTGATCTACCAATTACTTAAATGGCTCTTCTAAGGACTGCTCCAAGGCTTCAAAAGTCTTAAGACACTCCATATTCATACGCTCCTGATTCCCTTATGAAAGGCCAACGGAATGATGGTGTGGTGGTTGCTGTGGTGTTTAGGGGTGATGGTTGAAGTTTTGTAAAATTTGGAATTTTCCGAATACAAACAAACAGGCAGATTATAAGTTGAATTTTGGACAAATGGCTTGGAATTTGGAGGTGATTCTTAAAGCAAAATTGTAGAATAAGATGTGGGCTACAACTTTGGTGAAAGGAAGTTTGTTAATCGGATCAATGGGTGAAAACTTATGAATTTTTTAATTCAACTATATTATCAAAATTGTGGCTGCAGATTTTTTGGGCAAACGGTTGGGCATTTTCGGGTGATTCTTGAGTCTAAATTGAAGTTGAAAAAGTGAACCACAACTTTGATGAAGGAATTTTGTCGAAATGATGAACAGAAAAAAAAGATATGATTTTTCTTGTTTTGGATGTTCTTGATTAGGAATCAGGACGGATTTTCAGAAAATGATGCAGAAGGGGTTGATGTGAAGAATTTGACTGAAATGAAAGATTAGATGAATGAAAGGGAATGATCAGGTGAATAAAAAAAGATGAGTGTTTTTGGACTACAAACAAAACCCAATTGATAGTTTTTGAAAACTAACAAAACTCAAATAAAGATGATAACTTACAAAAGCAAATATCTCTTAACGATTTGAAGTTGATAATCTGACCTTCCTTTTGAGAGATTACACACATAAATATGGGACAAATGAAAATGAATGGTCTATTGGATGGCTACATGAATCCACCTCTCAACAGGTCATAAACACACATTTAACTCTCCTAAATAGGAAAGTTACACATTAATAATTGAAGTTAAATAAGTCTTAATTAAAACCATCATAAAACCAACATAAAAAAAAGGTAATTACATATTTATTGATCTCACAAATTTGACCAGGACTTGGGCTGAGCTATTGGGCTTCAAATTAGACTTGAAGATCATCAAAGAGTGCAGCAAAAGTTGGCCTTCTCAACCGAACAAGCACCAAGATTTTGGCCCTCAAAAATCACACATTTGTAAGCCCCAAAAGGCCTCAACAAGACCTGGAGCTTTAGGATTAGATTAACATCTTCTTCCTCAAGCTTTTCATCAATTGAACCAATGTCACCTCCATCATTTGCACTAGAAGTAACCGAACCAAGGCCCACGTTGGCAATGTTTTCATAAACTTGGCTAAATGGACGTCCATCATTCTCCCATGCTTGGGAGGACTTTCCTTCATCCTTGAAGAGTAATAGGATGACTCCACCATAATCAACAACATGCCCATAAATAATCAGGCAATGAATTCCATAGTTATATTTCAAAAGTTTTTCAATATTACCACAAAGAGTTTTGGAGCTCGGTTGCAAGATTTCACCATTAAAAGGCTTCAACAAACCAAAGTGTCCAACCTGCCCTATTGTCTTCATCCAATCACACCAAGTTTTATTCACATAGTCATGAAACATAAAAGCTTGTATTTGGTGTTTATATGATAATTGGCTTGGTGGAATGTCATAAGGCTCCATGTAGGTATGCGGAGGGATTTCTAAGAGAGAATAGTGCAAAAGATTCTTCTTCATGAGTGGTATTGTCTATGGACAGCTTGTCCTCAAAGTTTGGTGGAGAGCTACAAACTACAAGCACTTCTTCTTCAACATCATTTTCCACGCAAGGTGAAACATCATATGAAGCAATGTCATCATCAATGGACGCAACACAATCTATACTAGAGTCTACATGTTCAACATCATCAACAGATAAAGGCATATGATCATGTTTTACCTCATCTTCCAAATGGAAGTCAATGGCTTCTTCATTGGAAAACTCCAATGGTTCCTCCTCTTTCGCTTCATGTTGCGTTGCTTTTTCAATATGTTCTTCGTCAAAGGATTCCAAAAATTCAGTTTCTTCCAAGGATTCTACATTTCCGGTCACTCCTTCCTTTTCAAAGGATTGCCCCAAATATTTAGCCTCGTCTCGAATTACTCTGTCAATTTCTTAAACCTCTTCAATTGTGATAGGTTGAAGATTAGGACATTCAAATTCAAAGTGTCCAAAACCCCAACATTTAGGACATCTCATGTGTCCATAGGGCTTAAATTCTTCGTAAGATTGCTTTAAATATTCTGCCTCTAACTCTCCATGACCATAGTTTTCATGTTCATTCTTATAGGGCTCATGTTCATAATAATCTTCTTTATAATAATAATAGTCATTATTATAAGTTTGATTTACCTTAAGGACTTGAGAATCCAAACTGTAAATTACTTCATCTTCTTCCTTTCTCCTTCTCCTTTTTTCTTCCTCAATATTCCATGCCTCAAGTTGATGGCACAATTCTCTCTGCCTCCTTCTTTCTTCAATATCACGAAGAGTCATGGTACAGACTCAAAACAAATCAGACCAGTTTAAGGAGAAAAATTATTTCCCAAAGTAAACAACCATCAAATAAGCGCAATTTGACAGAGAGGCTTACAACGCATCAATGTATAAACCTTCAATCCCAATGTCCTAAGTCGTCAAATCCGTGGCTTTGATACCAAATGATGGTGTGGTGGTTGCTGTGGTGTTTAGGGGTGATGGTTGAAGTTTTGCAAAATTTGGAATTTCCCAAATACAAACAAACAGGCAGATTGTAAGGTGAATTTCGGACAGATGACTTGAAATTTGGAGGTGATTCTTGAAGCAAAATTGTAGAATAGGACGTGGGCTACAACTTTGGTGAAGAAAGTTTGTTAATCGTATCAATGGGTGAAAACTTATGAATTTTTTAATTCGACTATGTTCTCGAAATCGTGGCTGCAGATTAGACGATTTCAAAGTGCATTTCTGAGCAAATGGTTGGGCATTTTCGGGTGGTTCTTGAGGCTAAATTGAAGTTCAAGAAGTGAACTACAAAATTGATGAAGGAATTTTGTCGAATGATGAGCAGAAAAAAAAGATATGATTTTTCTTGTTTTGGACATTCTTGATTAGAAATCTGGGCGGATTTTCAGGGAATGATGCACAAGAGGTTGATGTGAAGAATTTGACTAAAATGGAAGATTAGAAGAATGAAAGAGAATGATCAGGTGAATAAGGAAAGATAATTGAATGTTTTTGGACTACACACAAAATTCAATTGATAGTTTTTGAAAACTAACAAAACTTAAATAAAGATGATAACTTGCAAAAGCAAATCTCTCTAACGATTTGAAGTTGATAATCTGACCTTCCTTTTGAGAGATTACACACATAAATATGGGAAAAACGAAAATGAATAGCCTGTTGGATGGCTACATGAATCGGCCTCTCAATAGTCATAAACACACATTTAACTCTCCTAAATAGGAAAGTTATACATTAATAATTGAAGTTAAATAAGTCTGAATTAAAACCATCATAAAACCAACATAAAAAAGGTAATTAAATATTTATCGATCTCACAACTCAGCCAAATTTGACCAAGACTTGGGCTGAGCTATTGGGCTTCAAATTAGGCTTGAAGATCAACAAAGAGTGCAGCAAAAGTTGGCCTTCTCAAACAAACAAGCACCAGGATTTTGGCCCTCAAAAATCACATATTTGTAAGTCCCAAAAGGCCTCAACAAGACCTGGAGCTTTAGGATTAGATTAACATCTTCTTCCTCAAGCTTTCATCAATTGAACCAATGTCACCTCCATCACTTGCACTAGAAGTAACCGAATCAAGGCCCATGTTGGCAATGTCTTCATAAACTTGGCTAGATGGACCTCCATAAGAGCAGTCCTCCGCTCTTGTTAAGCATTAAAACAGAAGATAAGAACGAATCAATATAGCATCTTAACATACATCAACAAGACTTCTGACGTCGATCCATAAAAAAATTGAAAAAGTTGGTTGACGTTTGCACTGTTCATTAAATAATAGCCGAGTAAAACATGCTAGATTCTCTCGACCAAATACATAAGAACTCAAAATTTATTAAATGCCCTTGGCTTCTAGATATAAGCGTACAGAAGATTAGTCTTCTTCCATGATCAAGTCAAAACGGCATGGAATATTAATAGATAACAAAACGCCTTCCAATCTCCAAACTGAAAATGGGATCATGGCCATACCTACCATGACAGAATATGGCATTCTGAACAACATTAAACAGTGTACATTTTCTGACGCGTTTTAAATCACGAGCGAAAGTCTCCACAAACCAGGAGATATATAACTTTCCAAAAAATTTTTAGGATTATCTCGTAAAATTTCTAGTCTTCAAGCTCTATAATCTTGACGACTGATGCATCCCCTACTTTCTGGCAAATTACTACACGGTCATGTGGCTTGACCACTCCAGAGGCCTTTCCATGATCAAGAGCAACCTTCAAAACAGACTCATTTGTTGCATTTGTTGATTCCGCCTGACAAAATCAAGGATAACAAATAAATTATTTTAAATATGGGGAATGAATTCAGTAAAAACCTGTTAGAACACCATTTGAGAACATAATCCATATTCTAAGAAACAGTCTGTTCCATGGACAGCAGTATCACTAGCTAAGTGGTTCCAAAGCTTCATCTGTTTCAAAAATATTCTACTTTAGCCTAGACCTATTCTGTAGCAATGAGCATGCTGTTTCTTTGCACTAACTGATACCTAAAAGCCATGCCGCAGCTTCTTCAATCAAAAATCAAATAGCAATTAACTTACACAAGTAATATTTAATCTAGCCCAATTCATCAATATCATCAGAAAACAAAAGCATACTGTAAAAGTTGTGCAGAAAAAAGTAGGAGCTTACTGGATGCCGCGGATCAGCAAGCATAGGAAAGAGACCTCTGACAATAAGAGATTGCCTAGCCTGGATTGGAATATGAATAAAACAAAGTGCTATCAGTTTCACTACCAAGAGGGTTTACATGAAGGGGCAAGCTTAACCAAGAATATACCTAATTCAATCACATAAGAAATTGGTTGACAAAATATAGACATATACCTAACCAAGACCAAATGTAATATCAAACAAGAATCTGAAACGTTATTCCAATTGACCACTACATTCAATCATTGAATGAATTTTCCTTGCTCCCTTTTAAGGCAATGGCAAAGGGCATCACGTATCACAGGAAAAAGAGAGCTTGTTTTAGACTTCATGAAACAATTAACTAAAATTATGAATGAACACGGTGGATAATCACAGTAAATTTGTTACGATGGACAGTTATATCCTATTGTTTGGATGGTAACGTATTACCAATCCCAGGAATATTTCAGAAAATGACCATTCAAATTTCAGCAAGATATCAGAGAATATTAGTCCCCTCAACAACAAAAGAAAATCATTTACAATAACAAAAGTAGCAAGAGAATGAATTCTTAGTGAAATAAGTGAAGCATAGTAAATTTAAAAATACCTCAAAAGCCCCACTAAAGCTCCATTTCAGTTGATTTGTCTTGAGGCGTGGGATAACAACTGACAAAACAGGCATGGTTGGCCTATACTTGGCAATCAATCTGCATATTTTGGCAGTAACATTTTACAATAATTAGTGCATTTACAAAGGCAATATGAACTCTATGAAAAAAGGAATTGAGTGTACAAATCAAATTCTGGACTTGTTTGAACACTCAAGAGGGAAAAAAAAAAGATAGGAACAGAATAAGCAGAGAGATATACCTTGCAGCCCTCCCAGAAGAAGTGAAGCATATAATGACAGATGCCTTAACCTTAATGGCTGCTCTAACCTAGAAAACAGTTAAATAGTGCTCATGAACAGACCAAATTTGAACAATGGAATTTACTAAACCCAAACTAGCATATTAAACTAATCTGGCAGTGCAATCGTAATTATTCAAACAAACAACAATACCGCTGAAGAAGCAATTGATTCCAAATGGGTCATTGGCTCTCCAACATATTTGACAGTTTTCTTGAAATATAGATCTTGGTTGAAAACCTTCTCCGCCTACATGTCAGGATAAAATGAACCTTTCAAGACACAATAATAAGCTCAGAACACTAGTAAACTACCTTTTCTAGCTTCAATCGTCTAGCATTTCCCTTTCCTTTTTAAAGAAACACCAACCTTGTCAACTATTTTGATTGACTAGGAAAAATATGAAGCAAAATCATAGTAAATTTAACTTTTCTCAAGTACTAATTAGGGAAGCTATGGCAACCCAATAACAAATGACATTTTCTACATGGAACCAACCATATAAAAGAGCAGGCACCAAAGTTTGGAGTTCAATTTGTTAAAAGACACGTGTTACAATTCTTTCAACTCTTGAAGTCCAAACTTTTATGAAACTGGTTATCTAAATCAATGAGTATTGCAAAGGATCTTGGTACCTCAGCACAAATTTTACCAACAGTCGAAATGGTTTCAACAGGATATAGTCCACGAAGAGTCTCAGCACCAAGAAGAATTGCATCACTTCCTGCATGGATAGAGAATCACGGAAAAGTCAGGTACAAGATATACATCCTATAAACAATTGGATGAGAATTGACAAAACTGATGGAAGCATTGCTCATTGATACAAAAAAGGCCAAAGAAAAAGATCTGTTTGCCTGTCTCAGCAAGCCCTTACGGCACACAGAGACAAGAAAATTGCAAATACAAGTTGGAAATAACCAGAAACATAAGGAAATTTGCAGTCCAGAGTTATAGCACACCATCAAGAACAGCATTTGCAACATCAGTTGCCTCTGCTCGTGTCGGTCTCAGGTTGTCAGTCATGCTGTCTACCACACGAGTGCATACTGCAGGCTTGCCAGCCATGTTACACTTGTAAAGTGCAGCTTTCTGAAATAAGAACACCTGTACATACAAAGGGATTATTTAAAAGCATTCTCCAACTTCTTTGGTACCAAGTTCCAAAAAGTCAAATAACTCTTCCTACAAAAGGGATCAGTCAAAAAGTGGCTTTAGTGAAACAATTATTGTTGTTTATATACTAGCAGAAGTAATGTACACCATTGGGCTACAAAAGTTTGACACACAGAATTGGAATGATATAAAGTCAACTATGAGGGTATCAACAAATGACATACTAAGTCCTGTAGATACATCGGCAGACTTAAGGATGTGAAAATGCATACTAGATAAGAACTTCCCAAAAAGAATTTACTAATTTCTAAATTTGGACACCTACCTTTTCAGGAGGAAGATCAATACCCAAATTTCCACGTGAAAGGATAATACCATCAGCTTCTTGTAAAATCTCATCAAAGTGGGTTAGTCCCTGGAAGTAATGGTCACATATTTAGTCAAAATCCAGTTTAAGATATCAAAGCCCTTAAGATGTACATGTATGGAATTTACCTCTACATTTTCGATCTTGGCAAAGATTTGAGTCTGATAAAGGTCACCCAGTTTCGAGAGGAAATCACGGGCCTGCATCACAGTACCAATTAACAAACAACTGAATTCAAGAATGCAGAAACTATCACCAATAGAATCAGTCATGGTGCAGTGAAAGAACATTGAAACACAAGATCTTACTTGGCGAACATCTTCTGCATGTCGTGTATAAGACAATGAGAGGAAGTCAATTTTGTTCTGCACTCCCCATGAACTTATAACCTGCATTACTTACAATAATCACTTAACAGATTAACTTATATAGTAAATCAAAGAACAATACAAGTTAAAAGTAACCATCACATGACATTATAGACTGAAGCGAAGATGAGGGGACTAACCTCCTTATCTTTATCAGAAAGGGTGGGCAGTTCAATACGAATTTGAGAGGCATGCAAAGTGAACAATGACCCTGTCAGAGTTGCAGTGTTCTTTATAACACAAACCACATCATTGCCTTTCACCTCTGAAACCTGACCACTCCAGCATAACATTAATTTCATCAATGAATGTAATTTGGTTCCCCATAATGCCTACCAATGCAATTTGTTCTCAAAACCTCTCTCTCTCTCTCTCTCTCTCTCTCTCATGCACACACAAATAGGAGATCCGCCTATATGCCTTTAAAGTATAGAAGTTACAGGTGCAACTGAGTTTATTCATGTCTTCTTGTTCATCAAGCCAGCAAATCAATATGAACTCAACTTCTTCAATATTCAAATTGTCATCAACTTTCATCAGCTTGCCAAAAATAGATTAACAGAAAAAAGATGAAACAATCTACAAGTCCAATTAAGCCCCCTATAACCAGTAGCGAAGCTACTATTTGCCCACCCTCAATTTTTTTTTTCATTAAAGAAGAATAGAAGATATGCAAATGCCCATGGTGGATTGGATACCTTGGGGG
>JANKOE010000005.1:65813622-65828080 GCA_026284465.1 Erythroxylum citrifolium | reverse complement strand
TTTTTAAAATTGATTGAGAAATAAGTCAGCAACGTTGGAGATGCACTCAAAGGAGCAGTGGAGACATCCAACGTACATCAAGTGGCGCAGAAACAAAGAGATATGAGAGACACGTGGAGAAGCAAGAGAATTAAGTGCTTGGGAGGATTTTGGGAGGATTTCACAGTGACAGACGTCCCACAACAAGACACGGAGGCAGAATTTAATTGTCCAAACCACCAAACAGTGCGGGCCGTTGGATTTTAATTGCCAAATCAGAGAAGCAAAATCACGGAGGCATTCGAGCTTCACAAGCAAGACAACACGCAATAATACGAAAATAAATAGACAGCTGGCGTCAAAATGAAGGGAGACAAGCAGGGGCGACGCAACAACGAAAAATCAGTGAAGCTCCAGGTGTCCCATGACAATGAAAAATAAATGAACAACAGCGCAAAGACTAGCGCGACCCAAGGAGAGGCGCGTAACATCGAAAGCACAGTGGAGAAGAGACGAGGACGAGGCGGCTGCTGAAAGGAGGCTTGGAATTGAATAGAAAATCACGCACAGTAGGCGACAATAGGAGACAAGGTTAGGAGTGCGGCGGCAGTGCTGAAATTGGGAGAAATCACGCAAAGGCTCTTGATTGATAAAAAAACCACGCATGTACACGGTAGACAAGGGAGGTTTTGGGAGGCGTGAAAACAAATAGGAACAAAAATCAAGAGTGAGGTGGCGGCAGAACCCAAAATTAATGGAGAAAATAACGCAAGAGAGAGGCGTTAAAAAAATGAAGAAAGGCGGAGGCAGCACAGTGTGGGCAGAATATAATAACTAAGGTATAGAAATAAGGCTAGAGGGAGGAGGACATATAGAGGCGGGGAGGCACAACACGCAAGACGACTGGAGAGAAAACAAAGAGGAAATATGTGCAGGCAACTGGAGGCAGCTGGCTTGGGGACAGACGTATGCGTGAACAGAAGCTTAGCAAAAATCAAGAAGGCTGTGGCGAACATAAAAGAAGAGAGTATCGCCTATGATCCCAATGTCAGTGATAGTCAGAATAGATAGGAAAATTATGATGTTGGGTATCTAAATTTTAATTCTTGGTCTACGGAATCCTAGTTATTGAACTTTGTATGTTGTGAGATTTTGTTCTTTATTTCAATTGATTTATTAGTCAAGTATCGATTATTTTTCTGGGTCATTATTTGATTGTTTAAATTGACAGCTAGGTGCGCAATTAGTTTGTGTTTTTATTCAATCAATTGCTAGATTAAAAAGATTGACGTTCAATTCTTTTAATCAAAAGTAGCGATTAGGATTTTTGTCTACTACGTTAGGGACATGATTCTAGGAAAAATAATTGTCTAGGCTAAATATACATCGTATGTATGTTGTCTAGTTCGTCGATTTTCTTGATTCGTAAAGCTATTAATTAATTAAATATGAGATCGTATACAGGTTATTAATTAATAAGGGTTAGTTCAAATACATGTTTTGGTTAATTAGACATAAGAGAAAATAGGTAGAGAAATTTACCATGACGAATGCTGAACTAATAAATTGGTTATTTTTAATGTTGATGACCAATGCAAGTTTAATAACGAAGGAGACCGAAAACCAAGATTTATTTCTATTGATTGTTAAATTCTCATTATTTTGTTTTTAGTTATTTTTTCAATTCCAATTTCCAATTAATTGCTGTTTAATTCACAATTACAAAACCCCCCTTTTTATTGCGTAACTACTAACGTCTGAATTCCTCGTGGGAACGATCCCGACTTTCCACTACTATATTAATTTGTATTGCAGGAAGTTGGATTTTCTTTATATTTGGTTGCAGGCGATAGCATTCACCATGAGTATTATGGAAAGCATGATGAATTTAGACAGTGTCTTGGTCCGTTTGTTAAGTTCCTCAAAATTCATAACATATGTGCATAGTAAACTATGCTAGGAACACCACAATAAAACGATGTAATAGAAAGGCAAAATAGAACACTAATGGATATGATTAGGAGTACGATGAGTAATTCCTTATTACCCAAAAGTTTGTGAATGTGTGCACTTAAAATTGCTATGTATCTGTAAAACAAGGTTCTTAGTAAGGCAGTTCCTAAAACTCCTTTCAAGTTATGGACTGAAAGGAAACCTATTTTAAGACACCTATATGTTTGAAGTTGTCTAGTAGAAGCACGAATTTATAATCCATATGAAAAATTTAGATTATCGAATACTTAGTGGTTACTTTATTCGTTACCTAGAGAAATCCAAAGGGTACAAGTTTTACTGCTTGAACCATAGTTCTGAATTGTAGAAACAGTTAATGCCAAATTTTTAAAGAATTGTGAGGATAGTGGGAGTGTTAAAAATCAAGTTGTAGATATTAACGAAATAAGGGTTGATGTTCCATTACCCATAAATGTTCTTAAACCCACAACCACAACAAATGTTGTTCTTGCTTTGGAAGATCAAAACAATCAAGAACAACATTTGGATAATGAAGTAGTACCCCTTAAAGAACCTAACTTACTACCAACTTAGGCAAATGAACCAGTTAGTATAGCTTTAAATAAACCTATAAGGGTTAAAAGGTCAGTTATTTATGATGATTATGTGGTTTATTTGCAAGAGACAAATTTTGATTATGTCATTAATAATGATCCTCTTTCGTTTTCACAAACCAAAGGTAGTAATGAGTTTAAAAGTTGGATTGATGCTATAAAAGAATAGTTGAAATCAATGGCTCAAAACAATCTTCAGGATCTTGTAGACTTGCCAGAAGGTTCTAAATGAGTTGGTTATAAATGGGTCTTTAAGATCAAACGCAACTCGAATGGCAATGTTGAAAGATATAAAGTTAGACTTGTTGCTAAAGGCTACACTCAGAAGATGACATTGATTATAAAAAGACTTTTTCACCTGTCTCAAAGAAAGATTCATTAAGAATAATGTAAGCATTATTAGCTCAATTTGATTTATAGTTACATTAGATGGATGTGAAAATAATCTTTTGGAATGGGGATCTTGAGGAGGAAGTTTATATGGATCAACCTGAAGGTTTTTCCATTGAAGGTGAAAAAAGTATGGTGTGTAAATTGAAGAAGTCAATCTTTTGGTTTTGAGGAAGTCACTGTTGATCGTTGTATTTATCATAAGATTAGTGAGAGTAAGTTTATATTTCTAGTTCTATATATTAATGACGCTTTTCTTGCTGCTAATGACTTGGGTTTATTGCATAAGATTAAATAATTTCTTTCTAAGAATTTTTAAATGAAACACATGAGAGAAACATCCTATATGATTGGAATTTCAATATTTTTTAAAAGATCAGAAGATTTATTAGGAATGTCTTAGAAAGTCTATATTGAAAAAATTCTTGAGAAATTTAACATGAGCAAGTGCTTAGCAGGTGTATTCCCTATTCAAAAGGGAGGTAAGTTTAATCTTATGCAATGTCCAAAGAATGATGTGAAACGTAAGGAAATGGAAACAATTCCATATGCTTCTGTTATAGGCAGTTTGATGTATCTATAAACTTGTATTAGACTCGACATCAGTTTTGCAGTAGGGATGTTGGGTAGATATCAAAGTAATCCTAGTGTTGATCATTGGAAAGCTGCAAAGAAAGTGTTAAGATATCTTCAAGGAACAAATGATTACATGCTCACTTATAAGAGGTTTGATCATTTAAAAGTGATTGAATATTCAGATTCAAATTTTGCTGAATGTTTGATAGTAAAAAGTCAACATTTGACTGTTTGTTCCTATTAGTTGAAGGAGCAATCTCATAGAAGAGTGCCAAATAGTCTATCATTGCTTCCTCCATTACGAAAACAAAATTTGTAGCTTATTATGAGGCTACAATTCATGCATTATGGCTGCGAACTTTATTTCAGGACTTAGGGTTGTCGATAGAATAAGCAAGTCGCTGAAAATTTATTGTGATAATTCTACAACAATTTTCTTCTCTATAAATGACAAATACTCCAAAGGCGCAAAACACATGGAATTAAAGTATTTTGTTATTAAAGAGGGGATTCAGAAGCAAAAAGTGCATATAGAATATATTATGATGGATCTCATGGTTGCAGATTCTCTAACTAAGGGATTACAACCAAAGACATTAAAAGAATATGTGCTTAGGATAGGTCTTGGTTGTATTGATGATTGATAATAATGTTTGATGATAATGTTTTAACACTCTTGAGCTCAATAATAATATGTTTCTGAATTTATATTTCTTATTCATTATGTTTATGTATATATAATTGTTTGAATAAGAAATTTGTAAGTATTTTCATAACAAGTATGTATGTTGTTTATATACAACTTATAATCCTAAACATAATAAGTTCTTAATGTAGTGATATATGAAAAGGAGTATACGACTATACTATGTATGATCACTATAACCCACATTATGTGATTTGTTATATTATGGTACTTATATTGTTAACGGTTTATAAGATTTAATTTTTTCTAGCCTTATGTTGTACTATTAAATGTAATGAGGAAACATCTAACTAAGTGGGAGAATGTAAGAAATATATGGCCTAATGTTATCACCTATATTTTTGTAGGCCCATATTAAACTTGGTTTAGGGTTTTCTTAACTTAATAGTATGTTAAATCTTGACGTTAATTTAGTACTTGATAGATATACAAGATTTAATCTCAACAGAGAAGTGTATAAACTAGTCCTCTCTCTTCCCTAATTAAGTACAGACAAAACAAATATAGAATATACATATTTAGCTATCTATCAAGTTGTCGTACGGAAAGAGGGTTAAAAGAGAGAAACTAGTTTGTAATCGTTGAAAGTTTTCTTTCGACATCATGAAAAATTCCGCTTAAGGTAAGTGATTTATTCACTCCATCTGTGTTATTATTATATTCAAGATCTGAATGAGTATGAATACTTTAAGAATGATTCATGATTTATGTAAGATTTAAGTCTTTGATATTTGAATAATTTAGAACGAAAACTTTCAGAGGAGACATTACACATGGCAAACTCTAAGTTATTCACCAGGATCCTCAAATTCTGCATTTCTTTTTTATGTCGCAGAAGATTTGACTTGTATCAAAAGTTCCTAAAAGACCAAACCTTAAATACTAATCCTCAAGTCTGACATGATGATTTAGAACGGAATTCTGGCTTGGATTGTAGTAGTTGAGGAGGGATGCAAGAATTTGGTTTGATCTACTGAAAATTATACAAGTGATCATCCCTTTTGCCCATATAGCCATTAATATGCCTGCACCTAGACAACTCTAGAAGAGTTCTTTCATTAGCTACCGCATTGATTCTGCATATGTAGTTAAGGCCCACTAGAAGTTCTGTTATTACAGCTTCAGTCTTTGCTTGGTTGGCAAAATGGAGGGTCTGCACCAGAAGCACATTTGTTCCAAGCTCCTCCTGTTTTCTCTCGAAATTACGTTCAGCTTGCCATCGTATTGTGTTAAGCGCCAGTGGCAACAACCAATCTAGTATCCTTGCAAGAGCTACACTCCATTCTGTTGCTAGGGAACCATTGTGGACTGAAGGAGCAAGAGATTTAGCATATATCTTGAGCCTGGACCTCAAAGAAGCCCTCAAAGTTGACGGTAACATATCGTATAGATCGCTGCGAGTATCTGAGTCAATTGTGTCCGGCGATGAAGCTCGTCTCTGGATTATTAAGATCAAGTTTGCATAGTGGAAAGCCAATGCAGCATCACCTAGAGTAGAAAATGGGGCAACAAACATCCGTTTCTTCGAACTTAAGATGGCTAATTTACCATAGATTTTGTTGCTGAAATTAACAGATCCCAAACTTGCATGTTCAGCTTCAAAACTTTTAAAATAGTCACCCAGGATCCTCATGGGACCGCCAACTGATGACTTGCACTTTTGCACGAAGGTATGATCATTTTCACTAGCCATACATCCTTTGAAAGGTCCAGTACAACCCGTTCGTCTTTTCTTCATAAGATTGTGCTTCCAGTCAAGTGCGGAGAACGGCTGCAGAAGCTTTTGCTGCCTGTTGAATGCATTAGTCATCTCAGCACCAAATTCTGACATCAAGTTTGATTTCCCCAGGCCTAGATGTCCTGGAGACGAACCATACAACATATGGTCTGAAGGATGTATTGTAGGGTGCATCAAAACAGAGAAAGAATGGGGCCGAGCAAGACAATCGAAATTCATCTGTCGACATTCGTTGTTCCGCTCCACTATTGACAGGTGATTAATCTCAAAGGCATGTTTGATTCTCTCTAATATTGTCAATAGAGATCTTGCCAAAAGCCTGACAACATAATCGTATGTTCGAACCCACGGAGACATCTCTTGAAGACATGTTACCGTGTGGCGCTGAAGTATTAACCTCTGCTGAGTATCAAGCAATTTCCATTTGTCTATGCTCACATTGCCCTGCATTCTCCTAAATGTTCTTTCAAGCTCTGTGAGAACTTCCAGCTCATCCGACAATTGCTCTGTAAATGCTATGAATCTCTCCATTTTCTTAACTTTCCTTTCCATTTTCTTCAATCTATAACTCCACCCTGACCACTGAAGATAATTCTGAATTGGGTCATCTACAAAATCTCCGAAACCACGAAAAAGAGGGTCGGAGCACTTGATCCCATACATTCCCACAGATCTGGCAACGAGTACCAAATTCTCCAGGATCTCGTTTAGAGCAAGTTCCATAAGGTAATTACTGTCATGTGAAACAAGCGTTCTAATCCCAACTGAATTTACAACTTCCTCCCTCAATTTGCACATCCCAGCATCAGTCATGTAATGCCATATATTAACGATCTTCGACATCAAACTCACAACTTCAAACGCCACAATTCCAATTTTCACCTTTTCGGTTACTGGGATGCCCTTCCCTGAATTTTTCCACAAAATTGCAAACCGTGAGTCTGTCACCATCTCCTTTCTCATCAGAGTACATATGCCACGAATAAGATCTAATGACTGATCTCAATGTATCTTGTCTTGTGAACCCTGCATAAAATTATGAAAAATCAAAACATGGATAAGTTTACTGAATCTGCAAAAGTTCAACCAGATCATAGAATTGTCTTCTCATCCAAATTTAGTAGGAACAACCAAACATGAAACATAAAACCATCCAAGGATTTGAATATTACATAAGCAATTCTGCTATATATTATATAACTTATGTTCAAGATAACAAGAGAAAAAAATCATTGACAATTTTCCCTTAAGTAGAGCTAGTTAAGTACATAAACAAAGATTTTGAGTCTTGAACTATCAACGTTACCTATTTGTGTAGCTACTTCAATTCAAAAACTCCTTTTTGTTTTTGGTTTCTTCCATTTCCTTTTTCTTCTTTTGGCAATATGCATGTGAAAAGTGAAAACACAACTCGACCGAAAATTCACAGGTGAAAACAGAGGCTGCCCACCTAATCAAACGATATCATTAGTTGATAGCATCTCAAATCTACGGAGATCTCAAAACACATATCGAACTTTCTTAAACATAGAACAGCAACGCACAAATGGAACAAGGGAAACCAAGTACAAGCAGCACTCCCGTAAACACAGGTAGGTTATCCGGACATGAAAATCCCACGTAAACTTAGTGTTACAATGTGAAATGAAGCAACGTCGGAGAGAGGAGGAATGAAGTAGCGCAAGATCGAGCCTCCACAAGCCAGTGGCGACATATATATTAGGAACAGAAAACTACGGGAGAGTCCAAAACAGTTCACTGGAGAGATTAACAAAAGGACAAAACCATCGTCATAACGACAAACTGACATTTCGAGTAGTTCGATGTCAAAGGCGTTAGAATTAGTTGGTGTGATGCAAAGGCTCGACACCAGCCCTCCAATTCACTTGGGGCCTTTGGTTGTATCTTCCGAATGATTACGCGCCAAAGCAAACTCTAGCTTGCAACTCTTCTCATTTTTCTGCTATTTCATTTAACACATATATAAATGCAGACATCACTGTTATAAGAAAAAAAAATTCCCATTATTAATTTTGCCAGAAACAAATCCCTTCACTTGAACCAACAAGAAGTTCATGTTCATGCATACTTTGGGTCAAGCATGAATATTATATTTGAACGGACACCCCGAGATATCAACGACTACGAATGCTTACAGGCAATCAGAAACGTACACAAAAGCAACTTTCAAATAGAAATTGTAAACCTGAAGCAAGTTGATAATTTGCTAGGAATACGCAACCGGACATATATTATTACAAGCGACCAAAGCAATCTATGTTTTTTTGTTTTGCTACTTTCCTATTCCGTTAAAATCATTACATGTACTTATCCTATGGTCGGCCGTGCGAGCTTGGATCATCGGTGTCTAAGATTCGCGTAAGCTTAGGTTTCTTCTTCCCATGATTTCACAGCTTGAGGATCAGAAATCCAGTATTTATTGTTTCTGTTTTTCAAGTAAATTCTATGAAAAAAAAATCAATCGAACATAAACATTAGAGCAAATAATTCCCTTCTTGATATCAAATTTTGCAAGTAGTCATAACATGGACAAGCACAAAATAGATTAATTATAGAGTTTTCTGCTTCTATTTTTAAAATTTTATCAAGTGATCTAAAGAAATAAAAGAGAAAAAAGACAAAGACCTCATTTGTAGTTTAAGAAATTTTGGAAAAAAAATTCCTGATCTTTAAAATTATCAAAAATAATTTTCGGTTTTTTAGAAAATCTTTTCTCTTAGGCTTAGGTTAAGAAATGATGAAACACACGTAATATAATCATCAAACTTAGACTAATCAAATGTTATTGATATAATAATCTAACTTAGCTTATAAATCTGACCTAAACGAATTAAGTTTAACTTTAATTAACAATTTAATTTAATTATGATAAATTAGTAGTTTAAATAAGATTTAATTAGTCCAGTTTGAGTTTAAAAGTTAGATTGAATTGTTATAAAATAACATTTAATTAGTCCATATTTAACATTTATACTGCATATAATTCATCATTATTTTTTATCCGAAGTCTTAAAAAAGAGTTTTTTTAAAAAAACTAAAAACTAGAAGGAGTTTTTTTTATAATTTTAAAGATCGGAATTTTTTCTTAGATTTTTTAAATTATTGAGAAATTTGTCTTTTACCTGAATTTTGTCTCCAACAAATCAAAATTCAATAATTACAATTATATAAAGATATGATTAGTTCGGCTTTAAAATTAAATTATCGTATTTCAGTTAAAAATTTCATAGTTGACAAGAAATTAACCAAATTCACGTCTACCCATTTTACCAAAGAGAAGAAATTCACCAAAGTCATCAAATAAGCCTGGAATTGTAGTTGAAGGTTAATTCGGTTCAGGGTTGAAATTAACTTTGGTAATCTCTTCTTTTCCATATTGATGTTAAACAATTTATTGTTTTCATTGGGATAAAACCTGAAACATATATTTCAGGATCTATATGTTAACTCAAATTGCAATATTCAGTTTGTACAAGTTTTAGCACGACAAGTTTTACACATGCTATACAAGTTTTATTGCAAATTAAACACGACTGTTCGAATCAAACACAAAGCTTCTATAATTATTAAACATATAGAACACATTATTTTGAACGATAGCACAAGAAAATTTTAGATAGGAGAAAGAGACTTAAATTGTTTTACGCACGTTCTGTACCCCAACGCTAATCCTATATCCCTAAAGTATATACATTATAATAGTATGATTTAATATACAGTCGTTGTCTCATTCTCGTGGAGGAAGTTTATATTCTGTGTCAATAACTAAATATCATTTGATTCTCTACGGCAACTTTAATGATAAAAGCTCATGAACAATGCTCATTTTGACGTTGTAAATCAAGAAGCGATCGATTTGATTGCATCATAATATACTAAGGTATCCTTTCTTTATTCCTATAATATTCTCTTCCAAAACAATTCGTACACCGAACGATCTTCTCAGCTTGTCTTTTTCTTCTGTGCGTTTTTATACCGACGAGCTTTTGTTTGGAGTGAGCAGACCACATCAGGACCTTCCATATCATACATTGGCCCGTAGCTCAAATATTATCGCAAGATCTAGTGCCATCAAAAACTGAATTTCTTAAGTTCAGCCCTATCTTTCAAGAATGAAGTTAACAAAAGTTCACTCAAATTTTTTCACAAATAAAAGCAAAAATATTTATTGCTTTACCTGATCATATGTAAGATAATTGAGTTTGATAAAATAAAACTTCCATATATATAATTCTAGGATAAGTCAATATGGATGAATATATCCTATTACATCTTGTTCAATTTAAGAATATTAGTCTACATATTGTAACAAAATTAGCAATAATCAAATTAACCAAAATCTACAAAGTTAGAACTTCTCACTGAATACTTTTTCTCCCCCTTCTCACTAGCTTTATTACACTTTTACCTTCCGACCATTACTTTTTTGGTTACTTTCCTTTTGGAAGTAGGAGAGTCTTCTGGCCTTAAAGAAGACTTCCTGTCGCTATCTAGAGATATTGTACATTGAAAATCCTCAAAATTGGACAAACTCCATATGTGTATGCCAACACTGTGGTGACTGTGAAGGCCTTCGCACCCACTACAGCTTGGAAGAAGAAATTGATAAATCATCATAATAAAGGAGTCCTGAAGCATTTCCAAGATGTATCTAGGGATGGAGTCATCTGCCCCTGATTGGCTTTTCTTGAAGCAAGACACCAACATTCCACTAGGTTAAACCTAGATAGAGTAACAAGGGCCTGGAAAGTGTGATGATTAGAGAAGATGGGACCTTCTTATTCAAATTTGGGGAGGATAGTTGTAACATCCCGTTCTCATATTATGAGTTAGAACTCAAAAGTACAGTACATGTGAGATCAATGAGAGATTAAAAAAATACATTTTCATGCTCTTGCATATTGTTAGCATACACGCACGTGAATTTGAATTTTTGCACGCATCAAAATGATTATACATGCATTCATTGACAATTGTCAGGTATAATTGATTATAAACATGATTATGTGAGAATTGTGAATTAATTGTATTGAAAATCGATGTGGAAAATATATGTATTGATTTAGAATTTTTGGTGAATTTTGAGGAAATTTTTCGAAAATGTTGAGTATTATTAGATTAGGAAAAATATCATTTGACGAGTAAATTGATGGAAGGAAATAGAAATGAAAAACAAATGATGTTGAAGAATTGTTAAAAATGATTCTAGAAATTACCGAGAAAATGACTTTGAAAATTTGGAGATAATTGGACTAGTTTAATAAAAGAAACTAGTTTAAAGCTTTAGGAATTGGACCAATGGATAAGTGACATATGTCACTTGTCTTGTTTAAGTTGTACTATACAATTCCATTTGAAAGACCCAGTTACTGTGTGGATCTTCTTTCTTCTTTGAGATTTTTCTTTATCTTTTGGAAGCTTCGTTCTTTTAGAAAAATCTCTCACCCTCATAAAGAAAGTTTTGCTCTCACTTTTCACTTACTATCTCTTTTTGTTATTTTCTTCACTATAGCTGAAATACCTAACCCTATAGCTCTTGACTATTGATGATCGGGTATTATTGGAAAGCTAGGGTTCACGCGATCTCGAAGGTTTTGGAGCCTTAGACAAGTAAGCATTTTAATGGTTTGTATAAGATGAAACGTGCATTATGTTAGTTATACGTTGAAGTTATAAAATGAAAATGTACATGTGCTAAAAACGTGAGTGAAAAACCATAGTATACAATATGTGTTGATTTTTCAGATTTGATGATAAAAATGTTATGAGATGGTGTTAAAATGAATTGTAGAGTTGAAAGATCAACTAAACCGTGTATAAAAAGAGTGCAAAAATTTTTGGAGATATGAAAGATGGTTGCACTGTTTTGGTTACTGTTGAGAAACGTGTATATTGGCCTTCACCATTGTTCACACAAATTCTGAGTGTTAATACAGACGAACAAAAATAAGTTTAGAAATAAGAAATAGGTGAAAGGTGATGTCTAGATATGAGAAAGAATGATTAAATGGATTGTTAGAGAAGAAAATGAAAATGCAGAAAAATGAAAGAAGAAATATAGAAAATGTGAAGATTGTACGTGAATGTGATTTGGTTTTAGTGGTTATGTTTTAATTTGGAATTTGGATTTGTTTGTGAATGGTTTGAGTTGAATGGAAGTTGAAAATGAGGTTTGAGTTAAGTTAGAGATGTTGGTCTCAGTAGAGGAAAAGAAAGAAAGAAGAAGAAAATCGCAGTATATGAAGAGAAGAAGAATCTCAATTTTGGAAGAGGAAGAGAGAAATCATGATCATGCTTCTGCACAATCGCGACTTTCCTTCAGCACGATCGCGACTTTGATAGGCGAGTGGAAACTTCTAAGGCTGGAGAAAATTGAACATCCTTTAATATTTTGGCTATATCTCCCTCTCCCGACGTCCAAATGACATGGGACTTGAACCATTGGACTCATAACACATGTCTCTACCTTTCCACCAAAAATCTTAGCCATTTGAAATTATTTGAGAGAAAACGAGCAAAACATGTGGGGCGGGTCTGATTGGGTGTGCACGGGCGTGAGTTTTTCTCCACCTGTGACTCTTGCACAGGCGTGAGATTTTCTCTCATGCTCATGACTCTCTCACACCTGTGACTTTTCCCCGTCACGCCTATGAGTGTTAATTACTGGACGATGTTTAATTGTCACATTCAAGACATTGTGCTCTCTACTAGTTAACCGTGACTTATTTTTTTGTGTGCACTTGATATGTGGTTAATTGTTGATATTTTTAATTAATTTCACTTAGCGACTATTGATACAAAAATGATTAAAATACTCGTTTTAATTCATATTTGATTTTAGGTAAAATTTTATAAGCAAATAAATTAAAGTGAGTCGAAAGTGTGACATATGGATCATTTTATGAAGATTAATGTCTACTTGCTTTCATGGAGAAAGAAGAAAAAAATAACAAAAAGCAAGAGAAATGGAAAATACATAAACATGAGCACCGAAGACACAAGTGGGATTTTTAATTGTCAAACAGGCGTTGGAGAACACTACAGCATGGGCGCATGTGTCTTGATTTAAAACACAGTGAAGGAAGCAAAATTAAATCAACACAAGAGGCCACAGCAAATTAACACATTCTTTGCTAGGGGAGCAACCAGCAACAGACACGTAAGGGCACAATAAAACAAGAAGCTAGGAGGATTTAAATGAGCAAGAGAGTGTGAAGCTAAGGTGGTGACGCAAAATTAACTGAGTTATGGAGACAAGTAGCAACCAAAGAGGCAACGTAACGCACAGCTGGAGGCAGCAAAGAAATGAATGCATACGGACAGAAGGCAAGCAAATTAAAGGCAGCAAATTAAACAAAATAGAGGAGACACATGCAAAATAAGTCAGCAAATCAACAGCTAGCGCACAAAGAGGGACCCAGCAGCTGAAGGCAATTAACAAGCATGTGTCGGTTTATAAGAGAAAATCAACGCAACAGGAGTAGTGTTTACGGTGGCAATTAAAGAGGATACAAGACGCACAAACAATTAAATGGGCCATCTAATAAACAACAGCAAGCAACACGTGGAGCAAGATTAATTCAATAAGGACAGCAAGAGGAGAGAAGCGTGGCACAGGCCAGGAATTAGCGCACAAGTGGAATTAACGCAAGGAGCTGAGGGTTTTTAATCGTTGTCGGCGCAGAGTAAAAGAAAAGAAAAGCTACAAAATCAAAGCAAACAAGGAGAGACACGTGACAGCGTTAACATACGGAGAAAACAAATTAAATTAAGAGAGCCAGGAGGGACACACATATACACAGGGCAGTAAGACACACAAGCAGAGAGTGCAAGGTTTAAAAACATGATTGAGACCCTTATTTGTCAAGTGATTGTACAGTAGAAAGAGGGACAAAAGAATAAAATCGTTTGGAGGCTGAGGGGCAAACAAAGAAGAAAATCGGCGAAGAGGGTCTTCAATTTAACAGAGTGAACGACGCAAAGCAGAGAGAAAATAGCAGTTTTACAAGGAGAGTGGCAAAGTTAATTTGTCACATCGATTGAATAGTATTGGCTTAGAGAGCAGGCGTGGCTTGCTGGGGTCGAGTTTGGCTGCGTGGAGGAAAAGAGAGTTGCAATTCTTATTTGCCCAATCGAGAACAATGAAAAGTGAAAAGGGATTTCTCGTTAGGAATTTTTGGTTAGGGATTAAGAATGGGGGTTGAAGCAATTATTTCTCGGAAAGTACCTATGAAGGGCTAAACATCCCGACGTCGGTTCAGAGGTAAAATCGACACCGACGACCTGGGTTAAGTATTTCTTTAATTATTTTGTTGTTTCTTTCTGTCATTAGAAATTGATTGTGTTATCCTGTTTTAACTGATATGGGTTTTGTGTATGGATAATCGGATTTTCGTTATTATTCGGTTATTTATGTATGAACCTATTGGGTATTGTGATTGATGATTTTAATGCGTTCATTGAATTGTCAATTTCAATCCT
>JANKOE010000005.1:65762420-65783978 GCA_026284465.1 Erythroxylum citrifolium | reverse complement strand
AGCAAAACAATTTTAAACACTCCTAACCCGTTCCAAATTACTAGTTTACCCTTCCCATCGGTGATGGGATGTTACAACTTATTCTCATATGCAATTTTTGGTTAAATTACATTTTAATTTTTTGAAAATAAATAATAAATAAATTCTTCTCTACTAGAAACATGAGTTTAACTTGTATACAATCAGATATTAACCAAGTAAATTAAACAAAAGATCTATAAAGTTTTTGAAACTAGATGAGAGGCAAATAAAGCACTAAGATAAAGGAAATAACTATTGAGGAGTAACTTGGATGAGTTTTTAGCTTAGGGGAGCTTTTAAGGCTTCAAATAACCATATGATCCAACAATGTGGAGTTGTTAAACTCCTTATCTAAGAAGGTTGAGGATAATTCCAACTTACAGAATAAAGATTTTAGAGGAGCGTCATAAGAAAGTTTCCAACTTAGAAGGCTTGTAGGGATCTAGATATAATCATAAGTACAAGCTTAGAAGGGTTATAATACTCTTATCTGAGAGAGTCTATAAGAAAATTTCAGCTACAGTTGAACTAATCACTCATCCTAAGTGAATTGCTTAAGCAATGATAATCTCTCTAATCTAGTTGAGATTGAGTCTATGTAATGTTTGAGTTTATTTTTTCACTTGCTGAAAGGTTATAATGTTTCTTTCTCTTTATATTTCATACAAACAATAACTTAAACTAAGCTTAAAAATGGTTTAATCATGTTTGTTTTAGAATTTGACCCCTTTAGGAATCAGCTTATCACTTAAGGCTATGTTAGGTTTGTGTTTGACAATGTGGTCTGCATAGATTTAAGTTCTGATTTCGTATGATGCTTGTGTAACCACAATGAATAAATATATGGTTCAATTTTTCAAGCATCGTTTTGCAAAATTTGCATAGATTATTACCACTAGAATTCCATCTAGTTTTATGCATATTTTTAAGTCTATTTTTTATTACCAATTAGAGAATGAAAGGAAATTTTTAGTAAATTTCTCTTGAAACACACTAATTTCCTTCAAGGAAAATTTTGCTCAAGTATGTTAAAGAGGGGTAAGCAGGAGCTACTATGAAAGTGTTAAAGTTATGTTTTAACGAAATGGTTGAGTCATCCTTATTGGGATTGAGACTATAGTTAGGGACTTATTTCATAAATACTAAGAAGTCTTTATGAAAACAGAGTCAAAGTCCACCCCTAATCATCTCATTAACTTTAGCCTAAGAAGAAATAGAAAGTTAGAGTATGTTGAATTCAGGGAGCAGATAAAAAGGGCTCAAGTTATTCTAATTATCAAACTAAAATTAGTTCTTCCCCCATTTTCAATGTAAAATTTAATTTCCTTAGAGATAACATTCTAAGTTTCGACAATTGGTTGATTATCAAGAGTTATTAAGTTTATTCTTTATGTTCAAGCTATTCCCATACATCCATTGGATGTAAGGGAATAGCTTGAACATAAAGAATAAACTTAGATGTAAGCATTATTGGTCATTGTACAGCCTCTAATTTTTTTTAACAAGTAAGATATTAAATTTTACTTATGTTTAATCTATATATAGAAAACAAAATATATAATGTATAACAAAATATTAAAGACAATAATTTTGTTGTTAAAATAAAATATCTTTATCATCATTTTTATTAAGTACTTGATATACAAAATTTTACATACTCACATAAAATATAATGTTAGTTGACATGCAATGAATTACATTAATTCATAAAATAACATCAATAAAATTTAAATATTAGTTTTAAGAATTAATTTGCATCTTGTATCAGTTATAAGACTTGTTTAAACTTTTCTTTCAAATAATCTTAATGATAAATAGATAAATTTCTTATTCAAAGCAACATACAATCCCTATCCCATTCAAATTAAGGGCATATAGATTGTACATTATAGTAAATTGAATTTTTGGGTTTAAAATAAATTGAATTAGAGTTAGAGTTAGAGGTTCATTTCAAAAATAGGATTAAGTATGTAATTGAAATTAAAGTTTGATAATCTAAATAGACTATTTTTTCCCTAATTTTGAAATTTAAGTACAAGAAATACATCTTATATATGAACATGTGTTCTCAAAATTAGGATTCATATAATTGAGATAAGATCATTGGTTTTTCATTAAACTTGGTTCTGCCGGATTCTGCTGGATCGGATTGTCGTTGTTCTGATCCATGATCCTGCGTGATCCTTACTATCGAACACCTGCAAAATAAATAAAGGCACGCCGGGGGTTATTTCCCGGGAGGCCCCTCTAACGCTTAAGTTAATATTTTGGTAGGGTTTCAGCCGTTGTAAACAGAGAAAAGCCAGGTTATATTGTCATACCTGAATCTCAGCAAAATAGTACCTTATATACCTGTGAACACCATTAGGTTTAGGTTTACGTGAGTCATTGTGTCTGCATGAGAGTCTAATGCTCGATGGGCCAAACGGGCCGCAGACGTCGGGCTATCGTCATCAGGGCTCGGTGTTGGGCCTAAGAGGGCCAATTTAGCCGACCCGACCAAAACTCTTTCCAATAATTTCATAAGTAGCATATCGCTCTAAGCCGTTCAGTTTGAGATGTGATATGAATCATTTAAATGAAGTGAAGGTTGGAAATAATTGAGCATTCACAATTAAACTAAAACAGAAAACAAGGGATTCGACTGAAACCCTTCTCTAACATATTACTTCCCGTAGAATTTGCATCACCTACGCATTCCTTAATTTGATAGTATTATAAAAACAGCACAACAAGATCGTGATTAGAGAATTAAAAGATCGTGATTAGAGAATTAAAAGAGGACCCTAGTCTTTTTTTAAGTTTCTTTCTTGCAAACATTTGCTTTTTTCAAAGCCTGCAACGCTCTACACACCCTCTCCGTTTTTTAGTCTTTTGACGTATTTGCTTAAATGAATCTAATATAAAGGATAATGAAAAATGGATTTAAGTGAAATTTCATTAAATTAACTTTATATATAAATTTAACCTCTCTATTGTATAATACTACCTTCGATTCATAATAAGTGTCGTTTTAGAAGAATGCACACTTATTAAAAAAGTTAATGAAATGTCTGATATACCCTTATTAATTACATGTTAAAATGCCTTGAAAAAATAATCTATGTAACTTGTGTAATTAAGATGTGAGAGAAATTAAAGGTTAATTTTAGAAGTAAAATTATAAACATACATACAAAGTCAAAAATGACACTTATTTTGAATAATTAAAATATATCTAAAACGACTCTTATTATAAATCGGAGGGAGGATAAGATTACCTTTCTAAGTCAAGATTTAAAGTCAGTGACACTTGCATATCGATTTAGTATTGGTTGATGGAACTGCATTAACTGTGGCTATTTATTTCCCTGAAAGCATAACAAACTGAAATTGTACACTAATAAATTAAAACAACCAAGTATTGAATGATGACTTTACCAATTAGATTGGGGGGAGATCCTTATAAAGTTTTTCAATAATTGCGATAATAAATTGAATTAGGGCAGGACATACAAAGTCGAGACAGTGGGACCCACAATTTCCGCCGGAATTTAACGTTCCGGCCGCCGTTTTTTTTCCTCATTTTTAGTGTACCCTTCTTTAAGAGACGGCCTTCAAGTTATATGAATAAGACATTAAGAGAGAAAAATTAAGAAATATTTGCGATGGTACTATAAAAAGGCATTGTCATCTCTCATTTTCTCTAAGCTCTTCATTGCATTTCGTCTATTAGTAGCTTGCGTCCTTTCTGCTTCTGTTTTCCTCTCTGGTCATAGAAGCAGGACTAGTTTCATTGTTTGCTGTAAAAACAATCATAAGAGAAAGAAAGGGGATTATTAAGAGTGGTTTAGTAGTTTTGTTTTATCAACCTCGCACTGCTTGAGGTTGGTTCTGTAATGTACACGAGTTTTTGATACGTTGAGACAGATCCACAGTTTGTTTTTCTCCTTCAAGTTTTGATCTTTTTATTTAAAATACTTACATTTCAGTCGTGTGTTAGGTTCTGGAGGCAAAGGACTGACATTCCAGCCTGCGTTGTGTTTTTTGCGTGTAGCAGAAGCAAAACCCACTGAACTAAAAGAGTCATTCTTGCTCTTTTCTGGATGGAGAATCTTTTAAACCCCATTTAGATCTAGTCTGTCGCTTTTAACCTTATTACAAGCCCTTGCCTGTTTGCTTCCCATTTGTATCTCCTCTGTTTTTGCACTGTTTTCTTTGGTATCATAAAGAAACAGACATTAATGGATCGGTTCACGTCAACAACTGTGATCCCCGACGCGTTTCAAGGAGCTAGAGATGACATATCTATGCAGTTCTCTATCATTTGGGACCAGATCAAAGCGCCATTGGTCGTGCCTCTACTGAGACTTGCTGTTGGTATTTGTCTGATCATGTCTCTGATGCTTTTCGTCGAAAGGGTGTACTTGGGGGTTGTCATTGTGTTAATGAAGCTATTGGGTCGAAAACCAGAGAAGCGTTATAAGTGGGAGCCTATAAAAGATGACGTAGAGTTGGGCAACTCTGCTTATCCTATGGTTCTTGTTCAAATCCCAATGTACAACGAACGAGAGGTCCTTTTCTTTGCTCTGTCTCGTCTCATCTTTCCACGCGATATTGTTTTATGCTTTTTCAGGTGCCTTTAAAGTAAAGAGAAAAATATGAACTCTTCTGGGTTTGCTTCTAAATCCATGCTCGTCGTTCATTTTCACGCAGGTTTATCAACTCTCCATCGGAGCTGCATGTGGTCTCTCATGGCCCTCTGATCGGATCATAATTCAAGTCCTTGACGATTCAACGGACCCAACTATCAAGGTGAATATTCATTTAATAACAATCTCAACCGCAAACTTTAACAACTTGAACATATATTTAATGGTTTTGCAGAAGGGGGGTAAAAAAAAAAGGCAACCCTTTTGACCAAAACCCCGTTTCTAGCTACGTTTGATAAAAAAAGGTCTTGGTGATGTCGGTTTTGCATGGAAATTGAACAATGCAGGACATGGTTGAGCTAGAGTGTCAAAGATGGGCAAGCAAAGGTATAAACATAAAGTACGAGACAAGAGATAACAGAAATGGTTACAAAGCTGGGGCTCTTAAAGAAGGCATGAAAAAGAGCTACGTTAAACATTGCGACTACGTAGCCATTTTTGACGCAGATTTCCAGCCTGAGCCCGATTTCCTCTGGCGCACCGTTCCCTTCCTAGCCTACAACCCTGAATTGGCTTTGGTTCAGGCTCGTTGGAAATTCGGTAAATCTCACCCTCCTCGCGTTTTAACTTTTAACTCAAAACTTAATTAGTTTAATTAGTGCTGAGTTTCACTACTTGCAAGAGAACTGTCGGTGGGTCTGTTCCTTCAAGTGGTGGGTACTGGAGGAGTGGATCCTACCTCGTGGATCATCAGGGTCGAATCCTCGTAGACCACTTCCTTAATGAACACGTGTTCTATTATGTCTGCCTTGTATTAATATGGACCCACTTGCTAAACTGCCCCCAACTGAGCAAATCATATAAAAAGCTGAAGGTGACTTCTTGTTGGTATGCTTACTTTTATTTTGCTGGACTCTCGTGGACCACCAGTTACCTCATCAAATGTCAATCGTAATTTGTAATCACTAAAAAATGTTTAGGTGAAACTTTTAAGATCTGTTTTAAAACTGTTTCACAATATTCAAACTTTCCTCTTGATTAGAATTATCTTAGGTCATTTTTTGTTTGACTGTGAGATAGTTTATACAAATTGTCTCTCGTTGTCTTTAAGGAAGTGATTGAATTTTTGTGTAATTCCTTGAACTTGGTAAGTTCTTGTGTTTCGTATTTCGAGACTCTGTAAATTGAATTACAAATAAGAGAAGCACAAGTTTATGGAAGGCCTTGAAATAAACCACGATGCAAAAGGCCACTCACTTTTCTCTGCAAAAGCTGTGAATTGTCCCTTAAAATTACTTCGTAAGGAAAGTGTTGGATTTTTGGCCGATATACCCCAGTGCTCATGTCCATAAATGATGAAAGCTGGATTTTGGGGACATGTTGGATCCGCCATTGTAGAATATCTTGAAGGCCCTATTTGTCTCTGTTGCAAGAGAAACTCTTATCCGCCTAACATTCCCAGCAATTGTATGTGCAGTCTTAATGTGGGGGGGAGCGTGCTACTCATCCCTGTCACTGTCTACCACTATTTAACCTTCGAATGATTCTCATGGGTATTGAAATCTGTTGGCATCTTTGTTTGTGACGTGGCAGTTCTTTCCGGGTTGTTTTTGCAGTAAATTCTGATGAGTGCTTGATGACAAGATTGCAAGAAATGTCTTTGGATTACCATTTCACAGTGGAACAAGAAGTGGGTTCCTCCACATATGCCTTCTTTGGCTTCAACGGTAAAAATCCGGGGTAGCCGTTTGTTTCCCAATTCACACAAGAACTAAAGTTAACTGATTAGACTTGGATAAAATTACTGTTGTTATGTGTACAGGGACAGCAGGTGTATGGAGAATTTCTGCTCTAAATGAAGCAGGGGGATGGAAGGATAGAACCACAGTGGAGGATATGGACCTAGCAGTCAGAGCTACTTTGAAAGGATGGAAATTTGTGTACATTGGTGCACTCAAGGTAACCTAATCCAATCTAATCTAGTTGATTAAATCATCCAAAAATTCAGCGGCTTGATCAAAGCAAGCCTTCGCTTCTCCTAATCGTTCCAGAGCATTAAAAGGGATTCTTGCCTTTTGAATCTATCAATGCTGAACTGTACATGGCATGGTTGGTCAGCCTCTCCAAATGTTCAACTCTGCTAATTCATTTAATAGTTATTAAGTAACCATTAAGTTCCAATTTCGAGGTTCCTGCTTATATTAGATTAATTAACAACCACATTGAGGCAAAAAGTCGCGCCGTGTTCCGCACATAACTTATTTTTTAATTTATTAACTAAAAATTAATTAATTTTTATTATTTTAATAAACTATTGACTTGTTTGGTTAATGAATTATTGTTTAGTTTATTTATTTCCAATAAGTTGATTTCTAAGAGAAGTCTTTAGGGTTAGCTATTTTCTGATGACAGTATTGCCCTCTACTTTACTCTTTACTTTTACTCTATTATATGTTTTCAAAGTTGACTTTTTTATCGTACTAAAATTTGGAAGAATATAATAAAAGGGTTAATTAAACTTTTTAATCTTTATCTAATTTTATATATTAGTTTACATTTAAAAATTTCATAATATTAAGTTTTTGAACATAAAGAGTCACATCAAATTATTATTTTTAGTATATAACTACTATATATTGTATCTGTGTCATACTATATTTATAGATATTTTAATTTATTAAATAATAAAATTCATACATATTATATGAAAAATACTAATATGATGTAGCTTGCTGCATCATTCATATTAATAGAGAATTTAATGTTGGTATTATTATTATTATTATTATGTTTTTTATTAAAATTATAAACTCAATTTTTGTAAAATTAAATATCTAAATTTAAATTCTTATAAGAATATTCAATGAAATACTAAGAAATATAATATTCATGCCCTTATAATTTTTTTAAAATCATACCCTCATAAGTCATTTTACACATCAACGGCTAATAACTAAACAACTAATTTTGTCAAACATCTTTAATAAATAACTGATATTATCTATTAGTCAAATCAACTGATATAATCAGCTGTCAGCTAATCGATAATAAAATCAACTAACAGTCAATGTAATCCGCTGTTTGCCAAACAGGATTGTCTTGTATTTAACTCTAGGGGCTTTCTTTCTATTCACCTGATGCAGGTTAACAAAGTTCTTATAGTTGCATATTTATATATTTGTGCTGTTAACGTAATTACTTGAACAGGTGAAAAATGAATTGCCAAGTACATTGAAGGCCTATAGATATCAACAGCATCGTTGGTCCTGTGGTCCTGCCAACCTTTTCAGGAAAATGTTAATGGAGATCGTGAAAAACAAGGTTTCTGTTTCTACCACATTTCCAGTCTCGGGATAAAATTCGAAATATCGAATGAAAATTGACATCTTTTCTCTCGCAGAAAGTGACATCGTGGAAGAAGGTCCACGTGATTTACAGCTTCTTTCTGGTCAGGAAGATCGTAGCTCACATTGTTACGTTTATATTCTACTGTGTTGTGATGCCTGCCACTGTTTTGGTACCTGAAGTTGAGGTTCCTAAGTGGGGGTCTGTTTACATTCCTTCTATCATTACTATTCTCAATGCTGTGGGAACACCAAGGTCCTAATTTCTTCTTTTCTTTTTTCCTAAAATCTTAAATCAAAATGTAGCTACGCCTCTTTGTTTAGTTGTTAAGCTCTTATTTCATATAAATTCGCCAACTCTGATCCTTTGAGGCTACAATTGGTTCAATTTGCTGAAATTTCCAAGAATTGGTCTCGGCAGATCGCTTCATTTGATGATTTTCTGGATCCTCTTCGAGAATGTCATGTCCCTGCACAGAACTAAGGCGACTTTCATTGGCTTGCTGGAGGCTGGTAGAGTCAATGAGTGGATTGTTACAGAGAAACTAGGCGATGCTCTCAAGACTAGAGCCACAAAAGCCCCTAGGAAACCTCGATTCAGGTTTGGAGAAAGGTAATAATTTGAGACTTGAATCCTTGCATCTTCCTTCAACGCTGCCCAGAATTTTAATAGTTACATGAACTTAATTGAGTTTTACCAACACTTGGATGTTTCCTTTCTGTTACGAATGTTACAGACTCCTTTTGTTGGAGCTTGGAACTGGAGCTTACCTCTTCTTTTGCGGTTGCTATGATCTTGCCTTTGGAAAAAACCACTACTTCCTTTACCTATTTGCGCAGTCAATTGCTTTTTTTATCATGGGGTTTGGATATGTGGGTACCATTGTCCCACACTCTTAGTGGGAATCTTGACGAGCACCAGTTGGCGATATTGTTTTGGAAATTCCTCGACGAACACGCGGCCCATTTGCTGCTTCAGCCTCAGGATTTGCAGTGTTCATATAATGGAGTCTTGTGCTATGTATCTTTTGTATAAAAACTACTGTAGAAAGTCGATTCTTTTACATTGAACAAATACGTTCGAGTGCATTACTTCAGAAAGACGATAGTTCTCTTGTTAATAGTGCAAGAACTGCAAAGGGGCTTTGTGTTGCTTCAGGATTTGGTATACAGAGGACATAAGAAGCTGAGGTGGATGTAGCTTCAAGGTTTTGAAATCCAAATAGATATGTTTGAGCAATTGAAAATATTGAGATTGGTTGTAATTGTGAGATAGTGCAGCTTTTATGGTTTCCGTAGTTTCCCTTGTTCGTGTTTGCTGGCATCGGTTTCACAGAAAATAAATTGATCGAAATGGCTTAACAGTCACATTTCTTTTCAATTCATTCTCTTCTTCCCCCACTCTCTACTCTCTTTCACATACTAACCGATCTCACAGGTTTATACTTGGTTTTAGGAGTATAAGTAAAGAGTTGTCCATTGTCGTTTAACAGGAGTGTTAGTAGACAGAACAGCTTAACCTAACCTTTTAGTTGACTTTTAAAGGTGTAGAAAGCAGATGGACAATTTGGAGACCTAAATGCAGCATAGCAACGTACAATCTTTCTGGAATGTCTAATCCTAGAAACCATTATGCAGAGACAGAACTCTAAGTGCTATGACAATCTTATTCTTGTGTATGATTCATATTAAAGAGTTTATGAAAAAGAAAACAGATATTCTTTTAGATGTTTTTGGGTGAACAAATCCAACACACAAATGTATATCAAGATTTGTCTTTTTTAAAAATAGAAATTAGAGGGACATAGTTAGAGATATGTTAGCATAACAAAAGATTGTTTATAAGAGGGACATAGTTAGAGATACGAACGTACTAAAACTCGTATCCATATTTTAGAAATATACAGTAAAATATATGATATGGGACATGATCTTGACCTAGGTTGTGTTTGTGATAAACAACCTTATACAGAAACACATTTTTTATGAATTTCAAAATCTAGAAAGACATTATATCTTAGGTTATGTTTATGATAAACATGTAAATTTAATCTTTAACATTCTAAGCAAACACTATATCTTAGGTTATGTTTATGATAAACATGTAAATTTAATCTTAACATTCTAAGCAATATTTCAAGCCTAGAATTCACTCAAGATCATTTATGACACAATTGATTCAACACCTTCAAATCCTAAGATTCATGCTATAAAGAAAGGAGAGAAATGTTAACTTTGATCCATGCTCAATACGTGTAATCATTTTTTGATCACAAATACCTTTTCTATGCAAAGGTTTTATCTACTTGCTTTCTTCCTTTCTTCATTCTTTTCAATGGTGCAAGAACGTATATTTCTTTGATATCTGTTAACATTACTTAATTGAAGGGAGAGGGAAGGGTTTTATTAATTAACCCTAATGTTAACATTACTTGATTGAAAGGAGAGGGAAGGGTTTTATTAATTAACCCTAATGATTCTAATTTTCTTTACAAGTCCAATAACCATTATTTTGGATCACTTCATATTAGAATCAAATAAAGTAATATGGGTCACACTTTATGATTATTAAATTAATCTAACAATATCCCACTTGGCCTATGTTACAACTTGATGTCCAACAACACAAGAGTGCACCATATATTGAATCTATCAAGCCATCAAACTTGAATGAATTGAAATAATGGGATCATGGCGATCACAAGTCATCTAACAACATGATCCCTTCCATGTATCACACAATCATCTGAACTCAAATAACTATAATTGAGAAACATGCTAATTCTCAACTTTAATGTTTCTCAAAACATGAATTGTCATCACAATAAAACAATACATATACACAACATAATGTGACAACTAACAAATAAGCAAAAACATAATATTAATTGAATTCATAAGTGTCAAAACAATAATAGTAAATGTCCAAACATACGCACATACATAACATGATATCATGCTAATAAGGACTTATCTATAATGCTCATCTTTTTAACTTGGCTAGTAAATATTTTAGGCGGTAATCTTTTAGTTAACGGATCCGCTATCATTAGATTAGTTCCAATATACTCAATTGACACTTTACATTTTTGCAATTCTTCTTTGACTAACAAGTGTCTCAAATTCATATATTTAGCACCTTTAGAATACTTATCATTTTTAGAAAAGAAGACAGTTGCGAAATTATCATAATAAATTCTTAGCGGTCTAGTTATATTGTTCACAATACCTAACCCTAAGATAAAGTTCCGCAACTGCAATGCTTGAATAGTAGTCTCAAAGCATGTCACAAATTCGGCCTTTATAGTGGAAGTAGTAATGACGGATTGCTTTCCACTTTTCTAAGAAATTGCCCCCTTTTACTGGTTGGAAAAGATAACCAAAGGTAGATTTCATTGAGCCTACACAACCAACATAATCTGAATCTGAATAACCGATCATTTCTAAGTGATTTGATTTCTTGTATGTGAGCATGGAATCATTGGTACCTTATAAATACCTAAGAACTTTATTTGAAGCTTTCCAGTGGTCCAATCCGGGATTACTTTGATAGCGGCCATTCCAACAGCAAAACTAATAACCAGTCGAGTATAAGTCTGAATATACATCAGACTCTCAACTATAGATGCATTGAGAATAGATTTCATTGACTTTCATTTCAAATCATTCTTTAGACATTGCATTTTACTAAATTTATCCCCTTTCTGAATTGGAACTACCCTTGCTGAGCATTTTTCCATCCTAAATCTCTTTAATACTTTACTGATATATCCTTTCTGAGACAATCCTAACATTCTTTGTGTTCTGTCATGGAATATTTCTATTCCAATCATATAGGATGCCTCACCTATATCTTTCATTTCAAAGTTATTAGATAGAAATTTCTTTACATGATGTAATAAGCCCAAATCATTAGTAGCCAAAAGAATATCGTCAACATACAGGACCAAAATAATAAACTTACTCACACTAACCTTCATATAGATACACCTATCAACAGTGTTCTCTACAAAACCATAAGAGGTAATGGTATCATTGAACTTAAGATACCACTGTCGGGAAGCTTGTTTCAAACCATATATTGACTTCTTTAATTTACACATCATATTTCCTTTTCTGTAGTCATAAAACCTTCTGGTTGGTCCATATAAATTTCTTGTTCTAAGTCACCATTTTAAAAGCAGTCTTTACATCTATTTGGTGACGTTGTATATCATAATGAGCTCACAATGCCGTAACAATTCTTAAAAGTCCTTCTTGGAAACTGGAGAGAAGATATCTTTAAAGTCAATGTCATCCTTTTGAGTATAACCTTTGGCTACAAGTTTGTCTTTGTTCCTTTCAATATTACCTTTCGAGTCCCTTTTGATCTAAAAGACCCATTTACAACCCACTTGCTTTGAGTCTTTAGGTAACTTAACTAGTTTCCAGAATTGATTATCATCCATAGATTTTAACTCTCTTTCATAGCATTGAGCTACTTTTCAAAATTGTTACATTTACGGCTTCTTTAAATGAGACTACATCCTTATCAACGCTCGAATTACACTCGTGCTCAAGTGAATACACCACATAATCATCTAATATAGTTGGTCTTTTCTCCCTTATAGACCTTCACAATACTATTTCTTGTGGTGTCACTTGATTATTTGTGACTTGCACATTATTTACTAGTTCATTATCGACTTTCTCTTCTTGTGGGTTTGGAATATTAGCTTGTTGTTTCAATATGTTGCATGACTGTGATACAATAAGAGGAACAACTACTTGAGAAGAGACACTGTATGAAGGATTTTCCACCTGAATTTCTTGAATATCCACCTTTCGTGATTCCCCACTCCCACTAATTCGCCCATTTTCAATAAACCTAGCATTACTAGACATAACTATTCTTGTACCATGGCTAGGACAATAAAATATGTACCTATGAACTTTTCTAGATAATCGATGAAGTAACCACTAATGATATAACTCCTTATTTCTGCTAGGCAATCCCAAACATGCAAGTGCCTCAAGCTGGGTTTCCTACCTATCCACAATTCATAAGGTGTCAGAGGAATTGTTTTACTGGGAACCCTATTAAGTAGATATGTAGCTATCTTTAATGCATACATCCATAAAGGTAAAGGTACATTAGTGTAACTTAACATACTCCTAACTATATCCATAAGAGTACGATTCTGCCTTTCAGCTACACTATTCTCTTGTGGTGTACCGGGCATTGTATACTATGCACAAATGCCCCAAATTTGAAGAAATTTTGCAAATGAACCTGGACACTGTCTATTCTCATTATATTTTACCATAATATTGGCCACCTTTATCAGACCTTATGACTTTTACTTTTCTATCTAGTTGCCTTTCTACCTCATTAATGAACACCTCAAGAATGTCCACTAATTGAGACTTTTCATACAGTAAATAGAGATAACAATAATGTGAATAGCCGTTAATAAAGGTGATAAAATACTTTTCACCGCCCCAAGATGAAACATGAAATGGACTATATATATCAATGTGTATTAATTCAATTAACTCAGTACTTTTTGTGGCTGAACTCTTAGGTATGTGTTTGGTTTGCTTACTTTTAATGTAATTCATACATACATCCTAGACAGTAAAATCTAGTTGAGGTAAGATTTCACTTTTCACTAACCTCATCACCCTTTCTGTAGATATTTGACCTAATCTTTGATGCAAGCAGAGTGTTCATTATATGCTCTATATTTATTACCAATATTATGTTCATGAAACAGGGATTCATAATAATTAACATCAAGATTGAAGCGATATAAACCGTCCATTAATATACCAGAACCATGATAGTATTATCGTTTATACAAAGAAAAAACGTTGTTTCCAACATTGAAATTAAAGCTTATCTTATCCAACTTACTAACATAAATTAAATTTCTAGCACATTGAGGAACATAAAGACACTTTTCAAGATCAATCTATACGTCCCAATTCCTTCTATTTTTGCCTTCATTTTGTTACCCATATATAGAAACTCTTCAGTTCCACTTATGGTTTGGATCAAAAGGAATCCTTGCATAATATGTGACATATCAGTAGTTGCACCTTAATCTAACCACCAGATATTATTAGGCACCTCAATAAGATTTGATTCAAAACATACTGAAACGTAATGCTTACCTCTCTTTTCGAACCAAACCTTTCTTTTAAGGCAATCTTTTTTGAGTTGATCAGCTTTCTTGTAGAAGAAACAAACCTGCTCTTTATGGATTTGGCCCTCATTAACCTTCATTGGGGCTTTGTCTTTTTTGTTGTTCTTCCTTCCTAGCTTTCCCTTTTTGTTGCTAGCTTCTTTGTGTACCGTAATATGAATAAAGTGTTCCTTCATTTTCTTTAATCTCCCTTCCTCCTGCACCAACATGACCTTAATTTCTTAAAAGTTCCATTTTTCCTTCAGAGTGTTACAATTAACTTGAAACTGACCAAATTCAGGAGGAAGTAAGTTGATGACGAATTATACTAGGAAGGATTCACTCACACGTATGCCCATTAATTTCAGCTTTACAGCCATATTTGATAGGTTGTGACCAGTCAAGCTTCTTAGTCATCAATTCACTTATCAAGCTTCATATAATAGACTTATAAGTTATGTCTAATTGTGAGTACTCTTTGATTTTTATTATAAATTCCCTTGCATTGTTGATGGCTTAACATTTTTAACCATTGTCAATCGCATCAAATTTAGACTGAACCTATTAGACCTTTCTTAGGCCTCAAAATATCTCTTTTCAACTTGGGTACTAGTCTCAATAATGGTTGCAAGCTTCTTTGTAACTAATGTCAGGTCCTTATCCATAATACCCAACTGAAATTGAATTTCCTCATACCAATTGATATAGTTTAGCCCATTGAACTTGGTCAGACCATTTCCTATGGCTTCTAAATTATTGGAAGCTGCAAACATAATACAAACTCACACATTAATGCCTTGAGTACAATTAATAGAACTTTAATATATATATTTAAGTTAACCTTTGGGTGATACTTAAAACACATATCCTTAATCCATAATAATGCTAACAACCTATATATACACACTTTGATAGATTGTCAATCATACTCAAGCTAGTACGTCTGTTATCTTTGGATATACAAACATATTCACCAAGTATATCGATAAGTCTATGTAATGTTATTAATTATAAGCAGTGATCCACTTTTGGGTGATCTCCTAGCATTATAATTAATAATTTCAATTGTTCAGTTCATCTATTATGTCATTTATGAGTATCATATAATATGAACAATTAAAAGAAAGCATAATTAAATATCTAAATATTTTTTCAAGCAAGGTCACTTTGGTGACTAACAAGCTTTCTATACAATAAATATTTAACTAAGTATAAATAAAATTTGGAATTTAACTATAATGTTGGGAAACTCATACTGTAAAATCCAAAATTAACCAATTTCAACATGCATATTCATTTGTTATCCGGACTTAAAACATAATTGGTTGAATGCATATTCATTTAGTATTAGAAGACTAAAACGTAATTGATTCCATGCTTTAACATACAAATTTACCCTTTGATTTTTCACATGGAAGTCACAGTGTCCATACATTTTAACACCAGAATCATTCTATTTTACAACCGCAAAACCAAAAATCTTTCTTACGGTGGGCCCCACAAAACATTAACTCTTCTTTCACTTTTTGTTTTCCATAATTTATGCAAATTACATAAACAAGTAATGCAAACATAACATCAAAGCTTTTGATGGTGGGTCCCATGAAACTTTCTTTAAACTTTTGTTTCTCTCCAGCTTTGTTCTTTCAAAAAGCTTAACTGGTCAATCCTCAATTAATGCATGTAAATAACCATTTTTTTGGTACATCAGATAAGACTAAAGAAGCCTAGTCTCGACAAAAGGTTACTCCATAGGCATTTTCCTGTAATAAACAAACAACACCCGGAGGGCATCTGCTCCAAACCCGAAGAACCCGAACCTAGTCAAGCAAGAAAGTCTGCACATTGATTTCCTTCACGAAAGGAGTGAGAAAATTTATAGTTAATGCCACAGTCAAGCAAAGACCAGATATCATGAATAATATAAGCATGAGGATGAAAATCAATCGAGGCTTGACGGTGAGCAACAATCCTGAGGGCTTCCAAAGAATCAGACTCGATCTTTAAATATTCACAAGCGAGGCAAATAGCCAATTCAATGCTAGAGCGGATAGCCCATAACTCAGCAGTCATATTAGAGGTGACACCAATAGAAGAAGAAAACCTAGTAATCCAGCTACCGGCATAGTCTCAAAAAAATCCCCCAATACTAGCTTTACTCAGATTTCCCCGAGAACTACCGTCAGTATTAAGTTTCCACCATTGAGTCTGAGGTGGGATCCATGAAACCATTATGGAACTTTGGAAGGAAGAAGCAGTGACAGGAGAAGAGAAAGTTTCTGGTAGTCAGCCCAAAGAAATTGAACTTGAGCAATTTGTCCATGAACAGACGTCTCCTTATGCGAGATATCTAAATAATCCAAACCATACAGATAAATAACCAAACCGTCTTCTCATAATGAACTTGCAAATAGTGCAAAGAAAGCCAATCAAATAAATCAAGGTCAAAAATATTCTGGTCATCAAAAGATGATATGAAGTGCAACCAAAGGGGCTTGGAATGAGCACAGTCCCGCAAAGCATGTAAAGTTGTCTCTATAACAGAACCACAACGATAGCAAATGGGAGACTCACATAACCCACAAACATACTGGTTAGAATTAGTGAGAAGGTGATCCCAAGCTACAAGCCATATAAAAAACTTATGTTTTTGAGCCACTTTCAACTTCCAGATCCATTGCCAACCAAACTCCCCGCCAATGGAAGGGACAGAAGTGATGAAATCATATCCCAAAAGAGGTGTATAACTGCCAGTCGAATTACGAGACCAAATAAGCTTATCTTGAGCAATATGAGCTATAGGCAAAGGAACTGCAAGAATATTTGCAATAATATCCAGGGATACAACCCCAATAAGAATGTCTAGATTCCAAGTCCCTGACGGAGATAGAAGGGTGCTCACCCGTAGATCACCAATGTGCTCAGGAACTCGAGAAATGTACAAAGAAAGTCTATCCTCCATACACCAGTAGTCATCCCAAACAGAAATATTATCCCCATTTCCTACACGCCATTTATACCCACTTTTGAGATAAGAATAACCTTTCATGATACCATTCCAACAAATAGATGCAGATCGAGGGGGAATGTGGGAAAGGAGATCTCCATCCCGAAGGTACTTGGCCTTAAGGACTTGAGTTTAAAGCCTATCGTCACCACAAATAAGGTCCTAACTTAGATTACCAATTAAAGTAATATTGTTATCCTGAGCTTGACGAATGCCTAAACCACCACAATTTTTTGGAGTGGTGATGGTGTCCCAGTCAAGCAAGTGGACCCCGCATTAATTGTCCTTCCGACCTCATAAGAAGCCAGTTTCTTCACTTCACCATAAATAGACCGTGGAAGCCAGGTCGATTGCATATCATAAAGAGGGATAGTTAAGACTGTGTTGTGGACCAAAGTAGCGCGTCCTGCCCGGTTTAAAAGTTTGGATTTCCATCCAGAGAATTTGGATCAAATTTTATCAATAATACCCACAAAGTCTTGCTTCCCCACCCGGTTAGTAGCAAAAGGCACACCCAAATAAATGCCAAGGTTTGGAGACAAAGGTATGTCAAGAGCAATTGTAATTCTAGATCGGCGGCGTCTACTGACACAGGGTGAGACATAAGCTTTAGATTTAGAGTTATTAACAACCATACTCGATGCACGACAAAAATCACCCAAAGCAATTCTTATAGTCCGCGCCTGAGTAAGACACTTCAGTAAGAAGAATGACATCATCGGTAAATAGTAAGTGAGAAATCAAAGGGTCAGATGTAGCAACAGGAACAGGTTTTCATTGCCCAGTGCGTGCCTTGTTTTCAATAACTAACAATAATTTCTCCATGCACAGCACAAATAAGTAGGGAGAAAGTGGGTTACCTTGCCAAAGGCCCCTGCATAGTTTAAAAGGCTCCAATCTTTCTTCGTTCCATACAATAGAGAGAGATGAACTTGAGACACAATTCATGATAAGCTCCACATAAATCTCTGAAAAGTCAAAGTCAATTAAAGTTTTTCGTAAGAAACGCCAATCTACTCTTTCATAGGCTTTTGCTAAATCTATCTTAACAGTCATGCCACTAGAGGAACCCCGCTGACGGAAAGAATAGAGCAATTCTTGGATAATAACAATATTATCAGCTGCCTTCCTGCCGAGAATGAAGCTCACCTGAACTAGATTGATAATATCATCAAGGATAGGATGAATTCGGTTAACAATCACCTTGGTAAGTATTTTATAAATGACATTGCAAAGGATAATAGGTCTGAACTGGTAGATTGCGATGGGATTTTCTTCCTTATGGATAAGAACAATCAGAGTATTAGAAATTTTGGTAGGGATGGAACCAGTGCAAAAAGCCTGTCTCACCATATTAATCATCGACGATGGGACGTCTACCAAAAGGAGTGATAAAAGATTGGCTGAAGACCATCAGACCCAGGACTTTTATAAGGTTTCATACTCATAACAGCAGCATGAACCTCTGCATCAAATATAGGCAGCAGTAATATGTCCCGATAGGAGTGAGAAATGATAGAACTAGGGGCTATGTTTGTAGTTAAATCAACCTCCTCTACAGAGCAAAAAAGATCTTTAAAGAACAAAAAAACTTCCCCCTGTATGGTATCTTGATCGGAAGTCCACTCCCCAGTTCGAAGACGAAGTCTTTTAATACGATTACACTTCCTACGTGTGAAAGTCATGGCATGAAAAAACTTAGTAGCTCTATCCCCCACTTGAAGCCATTGAATTCGAGATTTTTGGAACTAAAGCATTTGCTCCTGATGTTCCATATTCCATGTTCAAGGATTGTTCCAAATCAGTAAGAAATTGAGAGTGATGGTTACTGAGATAATCTTGAATGCCCTTCAGCCTGGCTAATAATAGACGTTTCCTATAAAAAATGTTCCCAAAGACGTTTGAATTAAACTACTTGGAAGCAATAGCAACTGAATCAATAGCGTCAGCCACAGATGCCTGAAACGGCTCAGCATGCGAGAGCCAAGCCACTTGGAAGTGAAACGGTCTTCTACTCGAGTCAGGAACACGATTATACAGCTTAACAAGAATGGGGTCTGAGATTGTCCTGGGGAGATGAATAACTGAAGCTTCATGAAATAGAATCCTCCAAGCATCATTAGATATGGCCCGATCAAGCTTAGAATCAAGTCGCTTTATGGTACTGAAACACACCACCCCTCTTCTCACTCAGCTGCAGATTGTCATTGAAGTCTCCAAGTACTAGCCAAGGAAGGGAGATAGCGACACCCACTTTAAGTATATGCTTCCAAAGATCTTCTTTGATACTTTCAACAAGGTTGGCATAGACCACAGAACAAACCCAATGCCCACCACTAGGCAAATCAACTAGCAAAGTTAGGCACTGGTGCTGCATATAGAGAATAGAGACCGTAATGATGGAAGAATTCCATAGGGCCCAAATGCCATCTGCCAAGCCAACTGTATCAACTCGAAAAACATAATCAAACCCCAAAGCTTTAGACACAACATCCACTCGCCTCTCAGAAACATGGGTTTCCAAAACAAAGAAAAGAGTTGGTTTATGAAAGCGCACAACATCCTTTGCTACAGCTGAAAACTCTTTCTTTCCTGCTCCATGGCAATTCCAACTAATAATGTTGTAATCTAACATTAATAGAGAAATAAAGAATACATGGACAATATCATAATCGATGCACGACTTAACCTTGCATGGTATTAGTGTCGCCTTGATTGGTGTGCCTAAGAGACAACAGTGGTGTTGGCAACACTTCCCCTTGTGGGGGCATCCCAGAAACTATATCAGGGGGATCACTAGTATGCTCACCCATGGGAGCAACATCCATATTGATCAGATTCAAAGGCTTAACATCGATCTTACCAATGAAAGTTTCCTGCATGACCTAGGCCACTTCCTTAATTAGAGCGTGGTCTATATGTATGGTTGGACCCGTCTTAGAGGATTTAGCCTTTTCTACTACGGATGGACCAGCAAATCTATCGTGGTGCTCCTCAATAACAATATCACCAGATTCTTTGGCCTTTACTGGGCCCCGCGGCCTAGACATGACTTGCTTTCCCTTATTTCTGCTTAGTGAACCACCTTTCTTGTTATTACCTGTCTTGAGAGTAGGACCCATAGCGAGATCCCCCCTCTTCGTACCATGTGAATCTGCCTTACCTGAAAAAATAGCAAAACAACTAGAATTTGGATTATGATTACTCTCTCGGATACCTCCCGGAGGTTTAGGACGGGTGGGGTGGCATCGTCTATTCTCCACAATCATCCATTCCCCAAATTTCGGAGAGGGTGCTTCTTTTCGTTCTGAAGGTTGGTTAACATCGGCAGCCGTTTGAGCAAACTGCACTACACTAGTAACAGCACCATCATCTCCATTGATAGTCGGATGGGGAGGGGGTGGCAGAGCCAACAGAGGACAATTGAAGATTGCATGGCCATAAATACCACAAGAAAAGCAAATTGAAGATAGGCCCTCGTACACTACATTATCGCAATCTCCCTCAAGCCATATTTTTCCTATAAGCGGCTTAGCAAGATCTACTTCCACACAGACCTTTGCAAATTGACCTCTAGTGGCTAACGTTGTATTGAGGTCAACCCTGAAAGGCCTCCCAATCCCAGAAGCCAAAGCTTGCAAGACATCCTCATCATAATACATTACATGTAATTCAGGAAACCTAAACCAGGCAAGGGTTTTATCAATAGTAGATGTGGACGGCCAAAAATCAGGAGACCATTGACATATCATTAAATAAGCACCTTGGATTACCTAGGGTCCACCACTAATAACGGTACTAAGATCATCGTCGTTTGCAAACTTGATTAAAAAATAGTCTAGCCCCAAATCCAGAATATGCAAATCTCCCTTTGGCACCCATAGCTGATGAACTCTAGCATACAACAACTTATAACACACGTTCTTACCAAGAACTTTTACAATAATCGAATCCTTCCAAGTGGACATAAGGTTATCTTTCAAGTTTTTATCCAGCGTAAACTCAGGGCAAAGAACATCATCATTTCTAAAGTGCACCTGTATAGATGTAGCAGCAAGAAGATCAACAGGAGCCCTCTTGGGCTAATTGTTGGACCCCGCTTGTTTTCAGAGTCCAACGCTTGCTTTGATACCACAACTGTTGGATCCCGCTTATTTTTGGAACCCAACTCTTGCTCTGATACCTCAAATGTTGGGTCCTGCTTGATTCCGAAGCCCAACTCTTGAACCATAAAATGTGATCTTCATTACAACTCCTTATTTCCCAATTTCCAACATCCTTCGGACTCATGAAACCTGCATGTATTCCTATGAAATCACCTTAACCATTATCGGTTCTCATAACATCCCAAAATTTCCTCACAATTTTTTCAATGGCGTGCCCACACC
>JANKOE010000005.1:65726080-65739079 GCA_026284465.1 Erythroxylum citrifolium | reverse complement strand
CAGTATAATATATTGGAAAGATGTAATTCATTGATTATTTTATAATTGTATCAATATTTATTTGAAGTGTAGTTGTAATTTGTTAATTGTATCAATGTTTATTATGAATTTTATTATGCGAAATTAATTATCTTATTATTATTATTAATTATTGTTATTATTATTATTATAAATTTTGTATTAACAATAACAATAATTATTAATTATTGTAATTGCTGTTATTATTAATTATTATTATAAATTTTGTACTTATTATTATTGTTGTTGTTATTATTATTATAGTTAATAATATTATACATAATTAATTATCTTATAATAATAATAATACTAATTAATAATAATAAAAATAAATTATTATTATTATTATTATTATTATAAACATTATTGAGGACAAAATAATTTAATAAAACATCTAAGCATTCATAGAATTAATTACATAATAGGTTCAAATAACTCCGACAACCAAGAAATTCTTATACATAATAATTTAATTAAACATCTAAGTATTCATGGATTTAATTACATTTCAAGCCTTAAATTTTATTAAGAATGTCCTTAATAATAATTCCCAAAATGACTCCATTGGCAATTAGTAAAAATCTTTGGCTACATGCCATTTTTTTCCTTTAAAGTTGCAACTTCATTTGGTTCTTCAGTTGTTGGCAGTGAAAACTAATGCCATATTAATAAGGGTTCAGTGGCGGTAGGAACAATTTCTTCGTTTGGCTGACTGCGCGTATTTCGATCCATAACATAAGCACTTTCTGTTTCAACCAAGGTCTAAAACCCCTTGAATCTAACATTTGGAAAGCCCTCAGTTACCAATTTCACTTCATCCTAATTTATGAAAATTCCTATTTGACGTCCAACGAATACAACATAGAAGTTGTATCTGCCCATAATGATGTACCTGTAAATGAATCATATCCTAATCATGGATAAACATCAAGATGATTAAATTGTTATCAAATAACAATTAAAGCTTCCATGGGAATAGTCTACCATTCATCAGAACTAATTATCCAGAGTTTTACATATTTTCATCTAGTTGATATTCATGCTAAGAGTATTTTCAATGGATTCCTGAACGCAATTATGGAGCGCGAATGCTTTCTGTCTGTGAACAAACATTGTTACAGTAGCAGTTGTTAAATGACCAATCAACTTTTAAAGTATAGACTCATATGTAGTTTGGTGAAGAGTACTAGCACCTATCACAGGTAACCAATCAAACATTCATAACCATCATCGACTCTAAATTTCCAGTTACTTCTTAACAAATACAGGCTTCCAATAGAGCATGCTTATAACCAACAAAACACAATCGGGACACCACCAAATTCAGGACAGTGGCCACCTCTTAAACTTCAGAACAATTAAGAGATATGGGATCCTAATAAATTTCTGCATTTTAGGTTCACCAGTGCTTAACCTAGACTATCCAAGGAACCAGTATTTCATCAACAGCTTCTTCAAGGGCAATAAAGTACACAGCATAGCTAACTATAACCAAATTAGATAAATTAAAATTTATACTATTCTTTCAGTGAAACCAAATTTTAATCCCATGCATTATAAATATTCTCTGTGCTTCTCTATGCTATTCTTTCAGTGAAACCAAATTTTAATCCCATGCATTATAAATATTCTCCGTGCTTCTCTCTCCCCCTTCCCTTCTCAAAAAAAGGAAGAAAAGAAAAGTATCAACCGTGAATCACTAAGTTATGCTGCTCCTTTAGTTTTTCTTCTGCTCTCGTTTCTTTTGCTACCATGTTCTAAACCATACAGATTGATAAGAAAGGTAGAAGAATCTTGGCAGATTATCGTGATAAAACAAGCACGAAGATCTAGGAAATAGAGGGACTCGTTATTATATTCTTCGGATTGCTTCTAAATGCATGCGTACAGAATACTGACACCAATCTGAAGAAGAAAACGAAGAAGAAGATGAAGCAAAAAGAAGGAGATGATTGTAATATCTGCTCATCTTATTTTCGTGTGAATAGTGTACTATATATACAGGTTTTGTAACAAAAGAATCTTTACAGCAAGGACAGTTGTTATAACAAAAATATCTGTTTTCTCGAAACTTTTGAATTGCAATCGTCTGTATGTTGTTGCACGGTAAATCCCTGAGGTGTTGCTTAAGTTGGGCTTCTCTCAAAATCCCCACTCAAACACAATCTGGGATTTGGAACCAGATTGAGTTTGGAAATTAAATACTCCAGTCGAACAGTTGCCACTGCTTTGGTGAGAAGATCTGCAGGCTGATCAGTAGAGCTGACATACTTCACCTCTAAAGTTCCATCGGAAATTTTATCTCTAATAAAATGTACATCAACTTCAATGTGCTTGGTACGAGAGTGAAACACTGGATTTTGTGACAAGGAACGAGCTCCATTGCTGTCACACCACAAGGTTGGTCGTTGAGATGGAGTGAAACCCAACTCCGAAAGAAGAGAAAGTAACCAAAGCAACTCAGTGGAGGTTTGAGAAAGAGCTCTATACTCAGCCTCCGTACTTGAGCGAGCTACCACCTATTGTTTCTTGGAATTCTAGTAGACAAGATTGCCGCCCAGGAAGACACAACCACCGGATGTGGACTTCCGGTCATCAATGGAGCTGGCCCAATTTGAATCACTAAAGGCATGAAGCTCAAGCGGGTATTTCGAAGGTTTGAAGAGCAAGGCCAGATGAGATGTTCCTTGTAAGTATCGCAAGACCCTTTTTAAGGCTATCCAATGGGGCTGTAATGGGTTAGCGAGGAACTGACTCAATTTATTAACTATAAAACTGATATCAGGTCTTGTGTTGCAGAGGTATTGAAGGGCACCAACTAAACTACAATAGTCGGAAGGATTGTCAATGGGTAAGCCATCATAGAGAGAAAGCTTGGTGCTGGTGGACACGGGAGTAGAGCATGGTTTACAAGAGGACATGCTAGCTCTAGCAAGCAAGTCTTTGATGTATTTATGTTGAGATAAATATATACCAGTAGAGTTGCGATATACCTCAAAGCCTAAGAAGTAGTGTAGGCTGCCAAGAGTTTTGAGTGCAAACTTAGCATTGAGTTTGGCAATGATTGTGGCAATGGCATGTGGATTGTTGCCAGTAACTAAGATGTCATCCACATATACTAGGAGAATGATGATATTGCCTTGCTGCGTAAAATAGAACAGAGACGTATCTGCTTTGGAGTTTTGAAATCCCCACTGATTAAGTGTATTCTTGAGTGTATGGAACCATGCTCTTGGGGCTTGTTTAAGCCCATAAATAGCTTTTGCTAGGCGACAGACATGTGTGAGATGGAGTTGGTCTTCAAAGCCTGGAGGTTGACTGATATAAACCTCATCATGAAGTTTTTCATTTAAAAAAGCATTGTTCACGTCAATTTGCTGTATATCCCAGTGAAAAGAGGCTGTAAGGGATAGAACCACTTTAATTGTTGACGACTTCACCACCGGATTGAAGGTCTCCGTAAAGTCCACGCCAGGGGTTTGTGTGAACCCTTTGGCGACAAGCCGTGCTTTGTGCTTAGCCACAGAACCATCCGAGTTGTATTTGATTCGATAAACCCATTTTGTGCCCAATACATTCATCCGAGAGTCATAAGGAGTGAGCTGCCATGCCTTATTTTGTTGTAGAGCATGTAGCTCATCTTCCATAGCTCGTTTCCAAATTGGAATAGTTAAAGCCTAAGCCACTGATTCAGGTTATGGGGTAGGACAGAAATTCAGGTCAGTATGACCTTTGGTTTAGATATCCCACTCTTGGACCTTGTCTGCATAGGATGTGTTGATTGGGTTGATGAAGGTAATGTATGTGGTTGATGTAACATGTTTGTGTGAGATAATGGAGATGGTGAAACTGTATGATCAGCTATGGAAGTAGAAGTATTTGTAAGATACGTAGGACATGGAATTTGATTAGTAGAAACAGATGAAGGATGTGATAAAGCTGAGGAAGAGTGTACCTGATGAATGTTCAAGGACTGTGAAGAGACAGGGAGCTGATCCATTTGTAAGTGAGTGCTGGAGAATGGTCTAGTTGGATATGCAGCTGATGCAAGAACACAGAGAGGGAGGCTCTTGGTAGAGGTAGAAGATAATGAAGAAGGATTTTGGGGTTGTGGAAATAAATCTGAATCTGGGAACTCTGTTTCGTTGAATTCAACATGGCAAGAGACATACACATGACCTTTTTTATCAAGACATTTGTAGCTTTTATGCATTGGGCTGTAGGCAAGAAAACACACTTAGAAGTGTGAAAATTTAATTTATGAGCAGAATAGTAACAAAGATAAGGGAAACAACTGCAACTAAAAGGTTTTAGATGCCCATATGTGGGTTTCTTGTGATATAACTTTTCATAAGGTGATTTATTTTGAAGTTTTGGACTGGGTAGATTGTTTATGAGATATGTTACGGTTGAAAAGGCTTCAAGCCAGAAGGTGAGTGGCATATGAGCTTGTGAGAGTAATGTAAGACCCATTTGATTTATATGATGATGTTTCCGTTCAGAAACACCATTTTGTTGGTGAATATAGGGGCAGGAAAATCTAGGTGTAATGCCATGTTGAATCATATGAGGAATGAATGTTTGGTATTCCCCACCATTATCAGTATGTATGGCCTTGATTTTGTGATCAAGCTGAAGCTCTATATGGGTTTTGAATTGAATAAAAGTTGTCAATGCATCATATTTCAGTTTGAGGGGATAAAGCCAGTAAAACGAGAGAATGCATCAATGAATATGATATAATATCGATGCCCAACAGATGAAAGATATGGGGAAGGACCCCAAATATCAGAGTAAATTATTTTTAGAGGTTTGTTGGCTGTGATATTGTGTGTAGGGAATGGTAACTGATGTAATTTACCATGCTTGCAAGCATCACAAAAACTGACAGTGTGTGGATTAAATTTGAGATTCATTGGTTTTCTAATTTGATTGAGTACACTGGTGGATGAATGTCTAAGTTTGGTATGCCAAACATCAGCTCTAGTATGAGCTAAATTTGCAGCTACTTCTCTAGAACCAGGGTGTTTGATTGTATAATTGAAAATAAAGGATTTGCTGGACGAGTTAGACCGTGGGCTTTGATTATGGTTTGATGTAGGCTTTGATGGTGAAGGTTTAAAGCTGTAAAGACCATTATGGAGCACTCCCTGAAGCAAAATTGTCCCCGAAACCTTGTCCTTAAAAAGACAACATTCATCAGAAAAGTCAACCACAATTTTATTATCCTTAGTTTCGAAATAATCAAATGGTTTTTTATGATAGCATGCACATGTAATATCTGTTTAAGAGCTAATGATGTATGTGTGTTATCATGAAATTTGATAAATGATGAACCGATATGAGCTATAGGTAAGGTATTACCATTACCAACGATGAGTTGCTCCTTGCCACCATATTGTGATCCAAAAGATAGGTTCTAAATGTCAGCTGTGACATGGTTTGTAGCACCGCTATCTACAAACCATTGGTATCAAGTGTAGAATTTTTAGAAGGATGTGATGACTGTTGGTTCTGAGCAAGGAATATATGAAGAGAGCGTTGAACTGGTTGGGAGTTGCCATGAAACATAGGCTGAGACTGTTAAGGCTTCCAGTTTGATTGAGATCCCTGCCAGGTTTGATCAAATCGCTTATAGCAACGGAGCGCGTCATGACCTGGCTTCTGGCATAGCTGACAAAAGATACGAGAGTTGCCAGACCAACGATCTCCTCTACCATGACCACCACGACCTTTAGATCTAACACGACCTCCTTGATTTGCAGTCCTGTTTTGAGTATTGTAGCTCGCAAAATTGGCATTAGGTGACATGATCGGCACTTGAGTAGCTACTTTAAGTTGCTCCAAACGAGTCTCATGCATCATGAGAGAATATTGTGTTTCTTCAAGTGTGGACAGAGACATTATGTGAGTGAGAAGGACAACTACAGGATCATACTCATGGCCTAAACCATTTAAGGCATTGAGTATCAGCTCACTTTCAGGAACTTTGTGACCAGCAATGAGCAAAGCATCACCAATGGACTTTATCTTTTGCATATATTCACTTATTGACATTGATCCTTTCTTGATCGTTGAAAGTTGTTGTTTCAGTTGTAGGACACGCACCATTGATGTCTGGGCATAAAGCTTCTCAAGGATTTGCCAAGCTTCAAGCAAGGTTTGTGACTGGTTAACTAGCCCGATTACTTCTTCACCAATGGTGGAGAGTAACTAGCATAAAAGAAGCTAATCAGAATGATGCCAAGCCTGATACTCTGGATGTAGTTGAGGAGCTTGATTGATACAAAACCCAGGTACATATTGTGATGGTAGAACAACAACTTCAGAGATAAAATTATCAAGTTCAAGAGCTCAGATAGCAGCCAAGACCTGTACACGCCAGTTGACAAAATTCTTTCTATCGAGTTTAATGGGAAGATTAAAATTTAGAGTTTTGGCAAGAGCTGGAAAATCAAAAGAAGGTGCAGGAGGTTAAGTTTGTTGAGATGAATTTGAAGTTTCATTTTGATTTGTAGAAGAAGAGGAATTATTTGCAGGATCTGCCATTTAGGCGTTTGTCTGTTGCTTTGATACCATGATGAGAAAAAAACTGAAGAAAAATTGAATATTTTTGTATTTCTGTTTTGACTTGTTTTTCACGTGAATAGTATAATATATATACAGGTTTTGTAACAAAGTCAGAGCTAAATTTGTACAGCTTAACAATTTCTGTTTTCTAGAAACTTCTGAGTTATGATCTTCTGTATGTAGTTGCATGATGAATTCCTGTAGTCTTTATGTTTTTCATATTGAGCTAATAGGCTTGAATTGATTTATGATCCAGGTCTAGTGTGTAAACTCAAATTGCTTAAGTAGCCATTGTTGAAAAAACCAAAGTTGACCGGACGTAGTTGCTATGCTTGTGGGACTGGGACGTGTAACGTGATATGGTCTTTTCAGTTTATAGGCGGCGACGGGCGGACGTAACAAGGAAGGGAGGAGAAGTGTAACAGTCACGCGAGAGCAGGGCAAAGTTTGCCTCTACTGAGTACGGATTAGTGACTACTGAGGCCCAAAAATGGAAATACAGAGGGAATAAATGACAAACCGCAAAAACCGATAAAAAGCTACGAAAAGAAATAACAGGAAAAGATAAAAGCTACATAAAAAGTAAAACAAAGGGCAGTAGAGTCCAACAGTAAAGAATGACATCGCGCGTGGGACGATGACGATAATACCAACTCTATTCACAAATAAATAAATAATTACAATGCTTGAAAATTTTCATCACGTCTAGTTGTCGTCATTCTAAAATATTGAACAACAATGATTACACAATTAACACCAGATAAATTAATGTAATTATATTACAAATGTATATTATAATATACTTATGCATGCCCAAGGGCTGTGTTGGTGAGAGACACTCCAGTCACTCACGGCTCGTACTTTTCAATTGCCGATAATGCCCTCACAAAATCGCCAAAAAGCTTCAAAAAGGTGTTTTCGGAAGTTTAAATTTTCTGTCCAATATTACTTAGTCTTATTCTGTTTCATAAAATCTCAGCTATTTATTTAACGGGATCTACGAAGAATTCACGCAGAACCTACATAAATAAATAATTGAGATTTATTGAAACCTACGTAAATAAATAGTTGAAATTTATTAGAAACAATAAAACATGGACAGAAAATGTAAAATCCGATCTTTAGTGCACTAACGACAGAGTTAATCCTACGGCTATTATTAAGCAAAGCTACTCTACAAATAACGCGCACCGAGTGAGTGTTGCCCTCTGCTCTAAACCCTGCAGTTAATCACACAACTCGAAATACTTGTATCTGAGTTCTCGCAAAAACCGCTAGCTTTCTCCATTTGTCCGGATCTCCACTGTAGCCATGTCGATCACGATCGTCTCCGTCAAAGCTAGGCAAATCTTCGACAGCCGTGGTAATCCTACGGTCGAGGTTTGTCACAGATCTGTTCACGCTTACTGTTTTTCACTTTCGATGCTTTCGAGGCTACGGATCTTTACGGTTTATAATGGATACTGGTTGTTCATTTGTCGATTTTCTGTTCTTTTTTCTGTGTGTTTTTTGGTTTGAGATTAGTTGTATCTATTGTTTTGAAGTTTTACGTAACGAGCGTTTTGATTTTTCCGAATAGTTAAAAAGAGACCGTTGATTGATTGAATACATATGGGTTTGATGCAGACTGATGTTCTTCTGTCTGATAAGCATCTGGCAAGAGCCGCTGTTCCAAGTGGTGCATCAACCGGTTCGTCTTGTTACTTGGTTTCCAGACCGTTGTGTTCGAAGTTACTATATTAGAAGTTGAAATTATTATTGTTGTTTTTATTTTGACTAACTTTGGTAACTCAAAACACTTACCGAGTTTTCTATTCGTTGATAACATATCTTACCTAATATGTGTTTATGATTTGTAGGAGTTTATGAGGCCCTTGAACTTAGGGATGGAGGCTCAGACTACCTTGGAAAGGGTGTTTCCAAGGTGAATTCTTAACGTTATGTTTCATTTTTGTAGTTAATAGAAGTCATTGTTGTTTATTGTGTTGTGCTGCTGTTGGTTTTACTTATTATTGTTCTTGTAAATATGCAGGCTGTTAACAATGTCAACACAATTATTGCCCCCGCATTAATTGGCAAGGTTAGTTGCAAACAATATGTCGTTATTTAGCATCCAATCACAACTATTTGTTTATGTTCATTGCTGACAATTGAGGACTTCTAGTAATTTGGGAAATACTTTTAAGATAATGCTAGGTTCTTGATTACTCCCAGTGTCCCTTTCCAATAGAATTGAAATGAAAAGGTGCCTTAATGGTGAATTGACTCGTAAAAATCAGTGATTAATATTATGTGCCATTGTATCTGTGGTGTTGTGTTCATTGTATTAAAATATGTACTTTTCATAGGATCCAACTGATCAAGTTGCTATTGACAACCTCATGGTTCAACAACTTGATGGAACTGTAAATGAGTGGGGTTGGTGCAAGCAAAAGGTAATTCAAGAAATTTCTCATGTTTTCTTCCCCTAAGATTTTTTTAAATCTTTATGGTGTTTCCGATCCTTTCCCTTTTCTTTTTTTTTGCAGCTTGGTGCAAATGCCATTCTAGCAGTTTCTCTAGCTGTTTGCAAAGCTGGAGCTCATGTCAAGGGCATTCCTCTATATAAGGTACTAATGCCAGTCTTCTGATTCTTTTACTTTCTATTAGTAGGGTAGAATTACAGATATATCTCCGAGTCTGCTTATGAAGTATCCTACAATATTTACTCCCAAAAGGCGTTTTGTCATGGGATTTATTTCTTCATCTGCCATAAGTTTTCTAAAATAAAATAATAAATGATAGTGTTTTCTTAAGGACTTCATTGTGACAAAATCTTTTTCCTTTTCTGTTAATGTTCCTTGGAGTTGAATCTATTGACATGTCATTTGGACGCAGCACATTGCCAACCTTGCTGGAAACAAGAATTTGGTGCTTCCGGTTCCAGCATTTAATGTCATTAATGGTGGATCGCATGCAGGAAACAAGCTTGCTATGCAGGCACGCTTAACAATACTTTGTTTGAATTATATACAAGATTTCTTGTTTTATTTTGTTTCTAATTCTTCTATTTGTATAGGAGTTCATGATTCTTCCTGTCGGAGCTTCCTCTTTCAAAGAGGCCATGAAGATGGGTTCTGAAGTTTACCACCATTTGAAGGTAGTCCCCACCTATCCCTTGAGTTTCACTTACTTTTTACATGGATTCACATTTGTGTAAGATTAACATATTTAACCTTTTCTGTTCATAATTTTGCTCTTGACGGTATATTTTAAAATGTAGGGACCAAAACATTAGTTTAAGCCATTACAGGAAAAGTTTGTATTGATTTTTAATGTTAGCAGTAAAGATGCCTAAAGAAAATTTCCATAACTTTATTTTTTAAATGTTCCTAATGGCTTTGCACCATGGGAAAGGTTTTCTGCTAATATCGTAATGAATGACACTTTATCTTTCATATAAACAATCACTGACTATTAACTTGCCTTTTATCCAGTCCGTGATTAAGAAGAAGTATGGTCAGGATGCGACAAATGTTGGTGATGAGGGTGGTTTTGCACCTAATATTCAGGTCAATCCTTGCTGATGAAATGTTATGAGATTTTGCTAAGTTGCACTGCGCTTCTGTTTCTGGTCACAACTATGTTATTTACGTTTTCATATTTGTCAAGCTCAGGAGAACAAGGAAGGCCTTGAATTGCTGAAGACTGCTATTGGGAAGGCTGGTTATACTGAGAAAGTTAGTCTCTTGTAGAATCTAACAAGTTTATCCAGTTGTTCCTTTTATGATGTTTTATAGGAAAGCTAAGTGATTGAAATTCTCCTCTTTTTCTTAGGTGGTCATTGGAATGGATGTTGCTGCTTCTGAATTCTATGGTTCTGATAAAACATATGATCTGAACTTCAAAGAAGAGGTTAGTTTTGCATGAGATTCTTTCCATAATCAGCTGCAGTATTTCAGATTTAGACGAAGGGAGTAGAACCCATTCATTCAAAACTTCCAAAAGTTGGAGTGTAAATCATTATTTGAATTTTGTGGTTTTATTTTCTTAGTCTTCTCACTTCATTAATTTATTGCAACTTTTCTTCCTTGTGTTTAAAATGTTGTTTTACTCCAACTCTGCAGGTTGCATCATAGTTTGATTCCTAACTATGCGGAAAGCATTGCCTTTTCGGAGTCCATAAATTTGTGCAGCTGGTTCTGGCTTATATTCCAGGCATGCTTATGCTTATTTTCTGTTCTGTGCAGAACAACAATGGTTCTCAGAAGATCTCTGGTGATGCTCTCAAGGATCTCTACAAGTCATTTGCTTCAGAGTATCCTATAGTGTCAATTGAGGATCCATTTGATCAGGATGACTGGGAACATTACTCAAAGTTAACTGCTGAAATTGGTGAAAAGGTGCAAATTGTAGGAGATGACTTGTTGGTCACCAATCCCAAGGTAAATAACTCCCAGCTCTTTCCATTATTCTGTTGCTACAAGATCATGCAGTGCATCGACTTTGTCTGACTTAGCTACTTATTCAAAAAGCCACATCTTTTATATTTTCCTTCGTCTGAAACTTTGCTGATTGTATTCTTTTCGACAGAGAGTTGAGAAGGCTATCAAAGAAAAAGCTTGCAATGCTCTCCTTCTCAAGGTAACAACAGTTCGAACAGATGTGTGATTTAGCTGTTCTGGATGGTTGGAAAATGCATGTGCAATTTAATGTGCATTTGGAACAGGTTAATCAAATTGGATCGGTGACAGAGAGCATTGAAGCAGTGAAAATGTCCAAGCGAGCTGGGTGGGGTGTGATGGCCAGCCACCGCAGTGGTGAAACCGAGGATACATTTATTGCTGATTTGTCTGTTGGTTTGGCGACGGTAATCAAGACTAAACTGCCACTCAAGTACAAGTAAAGAATTTTGTTTGAATTGATTTGATTTTGTACTGATTCGTTTTTGCTTCAAATAATCAAGGGTCAAATCAAGACAGGAGCACCATGCAGGTCAGAGCGTCTTGCAAAATACAACCAGGTTAAACTCTAGTTCTGCATTTGATTTATGGTATAGTCTTGTAGTCACTCTAATGTTTTTATACATCTTTTGCGGATTCAGCTACTCCGTATCGAGGAAGAGCTTGGATCGGAGGCAGTTTATGCTGGAGCAAACTTCAGGAAACCTGTTGAACCCTATTAGAATTGGGAAGTAGGATGGTTGTAACGTGTGCAATGAAATAAGTTCATGTAGAATGGGGTTTTTTCGCCCAAGAGTTTTCAATAATCTGGTCAGAAATTTTGTTCTTAGGCCTGGAACAGTACTGTTTTGAGAAGCTTTTCCGAGTTGGGGTTGTGATCTTATATTGAAATAGTTTTCACCGAACATGGTGTTGCTTATCGCTACATTGTTTATATGCTAATCTTTTTAGCGAACGCCCACTTCGTTCAGATTATTGACTTTGCAATTCAAGCTCTCAATGACTTGGGACGAGGTTTATTCAAGCTCTCAATGACTTGGGACGAGGTTTTATTTGTTTCATTGATGAAATAGTCAACACTAGTTGTGGGAAGAGTTGTGCTCAGGGATCCAGCTTCCTGACAAATTTTTTTGGCGCTAGCCTCCAAGACTAAAATCCTAGATTTGTGGTTGCGCTGATGGAATGAAGATAAACAAAACTTAAGCTACTCGTGTAGTCTTTTAGACAGCTATCATGACCTCATTTATTCCTATAAAAGAGATTTCAATTCGCTGGGTTGAATGCTTAAATTTGACGCAGTGGAATATCGGGATATCTATTGCAAGTTGTAAGTTAACTATTGTGATAATTTCAATTGTACAGATTACGCAAATTACATGATGTGTGGACTGTGTTTGGTGATAGGTGATTTTTCTCTTCGAGCTAATTAGATTTAGGAGTGTTCATAGTAGGGTAATCTGACCTGTTTATAAATAATCTGAACCTGAACCTGAATGATAGGTTTGGCAATTTCACGAACCTGAACATAAAGAATCTATAGGATCGGTTAATCTATTTTCAGGGTTGATTTTAGGGTAACCAGAAGTTATTTATATCAATATATATGATAAAAAAATATAAAAATATTTGGTGAAAATAAATACAAATTATTCATAAAAGTATGCATATAAAATTCATAAAAAATTAATCCAATATGTTAAACCCAAGTAAAGTAAAAATAAGCCAAACAATGTCTTAGAAAAGATCCATACTACAAAAAAGAAATAAATTATTAAGCAATTATTCTTCTAATAAGATGGTAGGATGATCAACTGTTATATATGAAGCCACATTCGTAGAAAATAAAGAATAAAAAGAGTTAGACTCGCTATTTCTTTTTTAATTGAAAAAAGATTTTTTTATTTGTATATTAAAACAAGGTAAAGTAAATTAGATTACCTGATTCAATTTGCTCAAGTTCTTCAAGTCT
>JANKOE010000005.1:65696636-65712463 GCA_026284465.1 Erythroxylum citrifolium | reverse complement strand
TTTTGTATATGTATTATGTTATAGATGAAATTGTGTTTTAAGAATATTGATGAGAAAAAGATTGGCGACTTTGATATTTGAGTTGAATTGTATGGGTCATGAAGTTAAAGTAAATGAGTGGATTGCAATAGAAGTTGAAAATTAAGAAATAAAGAGAAAAGTGTGAGAATTTGAAGAAATTAGAAAGTTTGACTTTTTTGCATTAAGAGTTGACTTTTTGATTTAGGCTGAATTTGAGGAAATGATCTACATGCAACTTGTAGAGTCTGTTGAGAGCTTTCCGTCGCCATAAAGTTTGATATTTTTAGATATCGAGAGTGAAAGTTACGATCTTTCGAAGTTTTTGTTAGAAAATGCTTTGAAAAATAGATTTGTGTGTGTATACTGTACTTTGAGGTGATTCTGGACTGTTTTAATCTGAAATGGATTAAGTGATTTCCATGAAAGTTATAGAGAATTTGCATAGTTTGAAACTGAGGTATAGTTTGTAATTTTCGGATGTGAGAATTGAAAGATATGATTTATGGGAAGTTATGCAATTATTTAGGGAGACATTAAATGGGACAGGATCTTTGATTGAAAATTTGATCATTTTAGAGACTAATCTGGCTTTTGAGTTCTTCGTGAAAGTTGTAGAGCTTCCTTTAAGCTTTCCAATAATACCAAATTTGTTCAATTTGGAGTTCGGGATCGAGAGTTATGAATTTTTGAAGTTTAGTGTAAAAAAAAGAAAAAGAAAAATGAAGTTCGAGCCATTTCGCGATCGCGAGATGGGCTTTTCGGTTGCACTCACGAACGGCCCTGCCATTTCACCGGGGTTCGCACTCGAGAGTACCGACTCGCGATCGCGAGACGGCCTTTTGTTCTTCGGCTCGCGACCGCGAGCCGTCTGCTACAGTGTGGCTCTAATTTGAATTTATTTAATTTTTCTTGATTCTTTCGCTTATATTTTGTCTGTCCGACATCCGATTGACTTGATTTTTGAAGCATTGGATTCCTAAGACACTTAATTTCATTTTCATGGAGAATTATGAATTTTTTTAGATTTAATTGAGGTTGATTGATTCAATCAAAGTGAGTTGGGAAATTTTCTAAACATGGTTCAGTATTTTGCAAAATTCAGAAGCTGTGGAGCTCCGATTGAGTCGATTCTTAAGGCAAAATAAAATTGAGACATGGGGTTACAAATCATGTGAAGGGATCGAATTCCAATTTAGTCCCTAAGATTGTCAATTTTTGGAGTGAGGTTGAATTAATGTTCAGTCCCGGTTTTGAAAAAGGTCCGAAAGTATTTTGGACATAACTCCTTCGTTTCAAATCCGATTTGAGCATTCTTATTGTCATTTTAAAGATGAGACATAGAGGAACATTTTTCAAGAAGAATGTTTTGTCAAATTATGTCATCTACCTGATCAATTTCTGGATGCAAAATGTCAAATTTTCAAGGTTAAATGAAGGGCATTTTTGGAACATCACTTAAAGGTTTATGTTTTAAGGCTTGCAAAGAGGGGCTCTTTAGTCATTTCATATTCATTAAATAAATGGAGAGTTGGCTGTCGTTTAAAGAGAAGAGAAGCAACAATTTTCGACAAAAAGGAAAGAAGAAATAAAAGAAAACGTTAGAGAGGGAGAGAAGTAAGAAGAACAGACGATGGAAAGAAGAAGAGAAAGCTTCAAGGTTTTGATTTTTCTTCATGATGTTAGGATTTTTGATACTTTCAAGGGGAAAAGGGAGAAAGAGGGTGAAAGCTTGCTTATGGAGGTCAAAGTTTCAAAATTTGAGGAGAAAGAAGGTAAGAGTTGATTTTCGAACTTTGAGTTTTTAGTGAGATTTTGATTTAATTGGCTTAAGACTGATATGAGTTTGTACTTTATGAAGTCAATTTTGATGATTATACCTTAAGTGAGGTTTAATTTTGGATAATTGTGAAATAGGGTTATGCCCAATTTTGTACATTGGGGATTTTCAAAATTGTTGATCTAGTTAGCTTGGAAATATGATCAATTGGTGAATTCCTAAGTTAATTTTGAAGATTTTGATCTTTATGATGTTGAAATTGTGTAATTGTGGTTTAGGAAAAGTTAAATTGGAAGAAAGAAAGAAGCTATGAAGAAATTGATGATTAGGACAAGATTCAAACATCGTTTCGAGGTGGGTATCATATTTATTTTTGAAATTATAAGCTTTGTGTATGTTTTTGAAAACTTAAGAAAGTATAAGTGTTTATAAATTATGGTTTTTGAATGAGTTCGTTAAGAAATTGTATTACTTTAGGTTTGAAGTATTCAAAGAAATTACCAAATTTGTTTAAATTAAATGTTTTCGAGCAATTGGACAGATTGCTAAAATTGTTTCCAAAAAGTGAATAAAAATGTTTCGATTTCTGCATTCTTTGATTTTTAAGTGAATTGAAAAGATGATTAAATTCATTGTTTTGGAGTGACCCAAGAAATTTCCAAAATGGTTGAATACATTGTATTTGATTGATTTAATTATAAGCCATGCTTCCATTTCGAAAAATTAAGAAAGAAAGTATCGACTTTTATTTATTTCCAAATGGGTTTGAAAAATTGTTACAAGTTTGGAATGATTAAGTTTATTGCTTTTGAAATTATTTATAAAAATATTGTTTATAAAAATGCTTGAACAATTTATGATTTCCGAATACTTTCGAAATTAGTTATAAAATATCATTTGTGAAAATGTTTGAAAATTTTATGATTTCTGAATACGTTCGGAATTAGTTAGAAAATATGGTTTACAAAAATATTTCGAAAAATTATGAGTTCCGAACATTTTTGAAATTGTTTATAAAAAGAATGGTTTATGAAGATATGATTTCCAAATATTTTTGGAAGTGTTTACAAAAATATTGTGTATGCAAAGGGTTGAAGAATTATGATTTCCGAATAGTTTTGGAAGGGTTTATAAAAACAAAAATTATGATTCCTTAATATTTTTTGAATTTGCTTATAATGTAGTGTGTATGGAATAGTTTGAAAATATGATTTTAGTATAAATAAATTCCTTGCTTTTGGAATAACTTTAGAACTTTGTTATATGTTCAATGATTTAAGAAATTGAAATTTTTAATTTCGAAAGTTTTCAAGAATGGTTACAAGTTTTAAATATTGATAAATTAAGAGAATTTCTGAAATTACGAAAATTATTACAAAGGTTAGATTTATTGTCTCTAATGATTTTGAAAATTGATTTAAGAAATTGTTATTCATTATGTTTGAATTATTTAAAGAAATTGTTATTTATGTTTTCGAAAAATTAAGGAGAGAAATGATTTTTGGAAATTAATTTAAGAAATTAAAATGATTGGTAATTTGATTGTATTGAATAAAAGGTGAAAATTGCTATATAAATTTTGGATGATAAATATGTATTGTGATTTTGAATGTGTGTGAATTATGTTTCAAAGGAATTGATAAAATTGTTATTTATTATTTATGAATGATTTTGATAAATTATTAAATGTGTTGCATACTTGTTTGATGAATGATTGTGAATTTGTATGAAATTGATTGGTGAATTTGTGTTTTGCTATATGACATATGAAATTATGTGCTTAGTGAATGTGATTGTGTCTTGTATGACACGATACGAGAAATTTGAATTTTCGAAATGTGCCTTCGGGTAATCTGCTTGTTTTAAGCATGAATATGTGAATTATGTGGGTTTGGTTAGGTCCCCTCCGTAGAGTCAGTGCATTGGTCTCCCTTTAATAGCCTTCTCCCGGCTGCCCGCTAGTGGCATAGAAGCTCCGATTTCGGACTCCCCTCCATTCACGGCTGCACATGATCGCTATGCGGGAATGTGCAGTACGTTCTGTTAGGACCGAACCAAACCACTTTGATATGTTATGTGTTTTTGATTTGTTACTTTGTGATGCATTGTTATGTGCTGCATGCATGTTTTGAAATTATTTAGGAATTGTGAAACAAAGAATTTGAGAAGTTTGAGCAATAAGAAATTGAGGGTTTCAACCGAGAAAACCTTTGAAATTATTTATGAATGTTTGAAAAGTTGAGAAGTTTGAAAAATAAGCCTTTGGGCAAAACTTTGTGAAAAATGATTTTTGTTTATGTTTCAAATTATAAATGTGTTACCCACTGAGCTGTCAAGCTCACCCCACCTTTCATCCCCATCTCTAGGTTTCGAACAGGAGATCGGATGAAGACGGTCAAGACATCAATTTTTGCATGTTTCTGTAATAGGGTTGGTTGAGATTTTGGCATTTAGTTTTGTATCGTGGCTTGAAAATGCCACTTTGGTTTGATGATGTATATGAATTATGAATTAATGTATATAGTTGGGTTTGTGTATGATTTTCGGATATGAGTTATGATTGTTTATAAATATGAATGGTTTAGATCGAATTATGGATTTGTATTTTGATTTTGAGATGTATATAAATAAGATTGTTTCTGATGATGGATTTTTGAATTGAGGCTTATTGAAGTGTATTAGGTGATAGATTTGTGTTTGGTTGCGTTGGTTGGGTTGAGATTCCGGACGGGTGGTCCGATGAGTAGTATGGTTGGATATGATTTTAGAAGTGTGTATTTTTAATCTGCAGATTTTTGGGCTGTTCAAAATACAGCCATTATGCTGCCCGATTTTCGATAAAATTGGTTTATGGCAAAGATAGAAGGAGATTAAGACTTTAATTAATAGATGAATTTTGGGATTGGTATGATTGTATAAGAAGATATGTTAGATTTTGAAGGAATAAGTTTTGTCTGAGGATAAATTTCCAAAAGGGAAATTAGTGGGATCTAAGTTGTTTTGAATAAAGTTGAAGATGAGAGGGAAAAAAACAAAAAAATTGTATCGATTTTTCGGATAGATTGAGTCTAAGGTTTCCAATGCGCTTTGACTCTTTCCTAAGATATTTTATTCTCGGATGTCGGACAATTCGTTTGGTTCGTTTTTTGTCTTTTGCGTTTTCGTTTCGCTTCGTGATCCGCTTCTTTGATTTCAATTGTGTTTCGTACTTTCGTTTTGATTTGCCTTTGATATGTATTTCCGTTCCGTATTCTTCGTTTGCTAAATCCGATTCTTCGATATCTTTTCGTTGTTTCCACGTTTGCGATTCGATTTGAATTCGTTTTTGTTTCTTTGACCTTCGCCTGTTGTTTCATGCGTTTCGTGTCCGTTTGATTTATTCCGCTTCGCTTTGATTTTCACTTTTGATTGCATCCGTTCTTTCGCTTCCGTAAGTTTCTTTCGTTTTCGCTTTGTTCCGATTCCGTTTCACCACTTCGTTTTTATTAAGTTTTCTATTTTTCGATTCGTTTTTTCAGTTAGATTCCGGTTCCGAGATCGGGTACCAACATGACTAATCTTTCAGTGTATGATTTTTTCATATAATTCAATCATTTCATCATACCATGTTCAGATTAGACATAAAGTATACAATTAATGTCTATTATATTTTGAGTCCAATCATATTAGCACTTCGTTATTAGTTATTGATTCAATTAATGACATTTGTAAACTATTTACAAAGCGCCATTCTATCTTGATTAAGGATTTCCCGAATCAATACTAATCGAGAACAACGGAATATTCTCCCTAATTACTTTAGGGTGATGAATCCTATCTTGATCACACAACTACCTCCATATAGTTTATAGTATATCCAATGACTACTGATTGATGGACTCGTGATTAAATAGGTCATAAGTAGTATCAAAACATAGAAATTCCTATATAAGATAACTTTGGAGACGTAAAGTCAAATGATCATTTATACAATCATTACAATGAGAATTCCATAAACATACAAGTAATGTTCCAAATGAATTTTTCATTTGGGTCTGTTCAGTGAACATGTTATCTAATAAGCACTTACATATTTATTTATCTCCATACTTTAGCTTATAAGATCGACTATTTCCTTTATAAGAAAAAACATAACTTGTGTTAGTTTTTTTAACGTTTTATTAATGTCCATTCTTAATATAACAATGACTAGGAATAATTTAGGGATTGTAGGGCATAAACCAATAGTTAAGGCATCCATGATAATTGTTTACAAACAAGCCTTGTTTGGATTTGTTCAGGAGCTTATTCATTAAGATTGTTAGGCATAAACTTGTATGGGATAATTAACTAACTCCCAAAGTGTCATTTGTATTTTGGCCGGCTTTGTAGGAAAGATCGTCAAACACTACATTTTATTAGGGGTGCTTAAGGAACATTGTTGAATCTCAACTGTATATTGTGTTTGGCCACTTAAGAGTACCTCTTCTATAAAGGAGAGTTTGGTCTGCTTAATTATGTCTGATGTTCGGGAGTTAGTTTTGACTAAGAGGGTTCCTTGTAGCTCTAATGTTTTCCATGCCTCACGTTTGTAGTTGTTATAGGGGGTTCTTTCTCGGTACCTGTTGTTGTGGTAGTTGATTTCTTAATTGCTGGTTCTACTTTTGTATTGTATATAACGGGTTTTCCCTTTTGATGACCTTGTAATTTTTTCTCTATTTATTTTAGTTTCCTTTTCCAAAAAAAAATGGTAATCACATTCATAAAAAATATACATCAAACAATGTTATACATACAATAACCTCATTAGCCATAAAGAACCATATTTTTGCAATTAATGCTTCTATATATGTTTAATAATGTTTTATTTTCATAAAGAACAAAAATAAAGTTAACATATAGGAATGGGTACATGTTTGTAAAAATAATTTTTAAATAAAGGTTTTTAACTAGATGTAAGCTTATTGAAGATCAAATCATCAAATTCTAACTTGGCATTCATGTAGATATAAGAACAATGTTCATAAATAAGGTTCTTACCCAAAAGGCTCCTTATGGAGATGAAAACCCATTTGCCAGTAGTTATAGATCACAAACACACTATTAGGATCAGAAAATAGAATATTCCATATGAAATGCATTAGTATCATGGATATGTTAACAAGTAAATAACTAGATTACACAAAAAGATAAAAGAAGACATCTTATTCAATATTAGAATATATAACCAAAATATCAACGGTAATATATTTTTTATTTTCTTATATTAAAATCTATGAAATAGCTCAGTAAACTTACTAAAGAAAATGTTATGCCCAAATATTCAAATTTTGAATTAACATAACTAGTTTAATGACAAGTTAACCTTAAATTGATAAATTAACTATATATAAAGTTAAGGAACATCAATATTTAAGAAATTCAAATATTTGGAACCAAAAATGTCCATTTTCTAGTTTTCTGGTCAGGTTGGTTTGTGTTGTAGTTTTAATATTAACCCTTGATAATCCACAAGCGTACGGTTTGTTAGTGTAGTACCAAAGGTGTCGATTTTACGAGAAAGGATTTAATTTAATCCTAAAATCTAAAGCTAGAAACAATATCAGAAATCCAAGATGTAACGAAACTAAAAATGAGAATTTAATTCAATCAATCAAATTAAGAATCAAATACGAATATACTAATAATTAAGCAAATGCAACACACCCAAGAATCATCCGAAAGAAATTACAATTGAGAGAAAGAGAATTCTACCTGTCCTTAATGCTAACCTAACTGATTATGAATTATCAGATTGCTGGTTCTAAACTATCCTAGGGTTGATTACTCTCTCAAGTTATAGCCATTAATCCTAAATCATAAACCCTAATCAAATTGTGGAGCTTGCAATCTCTCAATTCATAACCAATCCAAAACCCTAATTAGTTATGAAGTTCTCTAATAAACTATCAGTAACCTATGCAAGATCTCTCTTCGCACAATTTCCAAATCTGATTTAATTCTTGCTCTATGAAATCACTTAACATTCGTTAGTCTAATTTAATCGTTTTTCATTCGATTCACCCTCTTAGTTGATTACCGAATTATGAAATTGCATAATCAAACCACAACAAACACATAAACAATCAGATTTTCATTAATTTAAGAATAAAATTCCGAACGTGAGTTTAGAACATCCTTAACATTCTAGATCCTATCATCAACTATTCAATCCAATTCTATACAATAATAAAACTGAAATTAAATATGAAATACAATCTAAATGGATGATGGGAGGTAGCGACGTTGGGAAACCTCCTGATCTGGGAAGTACATTGAGTTAGCTTCTTTTCCTCTTCTCTCTTCCTTCTTCACTTCCTCTATCTCTCAAATTCTCTCTAGGATTTCTCATGGTGGTTGATGCAAAAGCTCTTCCTTTGCCTCTTTTGTTGTTCTTTAAATATCATCTTGTGTTCTGAGCAGCCCTAGGCTTTTTTTGGAGTCCGAAATGTCCAAAAAATCCCTCAAAACTTGACGTTCTTGAGTGTCTACACATCTGCCCAATCCAGGCTACGATCGTGGGCCATTTCCTAGGCTTTTGTCATGATCGTGGCATAACATTATTTCGGCTCGAATGTCTCTAAAACTTCTCGATTCTTTAAAGTTGACCCTGAAACACTAGCAAACACATCAAGGTACCTCAAAATCATAACATTTAAGTTTAAAAGCTTGTACTAACCTATAAAACAAAAATAATTAACAAACTAACACAATTATAACCCAAAAACATACTAAATGATTGAATTAATGACTAAACACATATCAAACTATGCCCTAAAACACGATGTAATTTACACATATCATTTTCACTTAAACAAGATCCACAACATACTCATGAAAAGAAGAAAGTTGTACCTCGATGTAACACCCCACTACCATAGATTACATATCGGAACACCCTGTGGACATTCCAGTACATAACCTATAATAATGGCATGTTAGAGCAAACACGTATCCAACTTAATTATAGCATCATCTATTATACATAAAAGTCACCAAATTTTAAAACCAAACTGCATTCCTCATTTCATTTCATAAAAACCAAACTTACATTGTAGCTTTACAAACCATTCGAATAGATACAGTATTAAAACTAAGTACATTACATGAGGAATTTTACAAAATCTTCTATTTAATCCTTAAGTCTCAGTTGACCGACCTTTGAGCCATTTCCTCACAAAAGTACATGAATTAATTTTCCTGTAGCGTCTCCCTCTCATTAGTGTTCTCTCTCGGACCTGAAAAATCAATGTTGCAAGTTTGATAAGTTTTGCGAACTCAGTGATGTAACCATCCTCGATGGTTCACCCAATTCATACCACATAACAAACCATATAAGCAGCTAATTTCACTTCTTTTCATTTAGCAAATTGCACCACATATCATTCACTTCACATACCCATTTTCAGACAAATACATGGCCACATTATAATTCAATTAGTCTAACACACTCAATAAGTGTATATGCAATGTTAGTGTGACCCACTTTCAATTATTACGTCGTTGTGACTGAGGGCCTAAATTGTCCCGTATCCACTGTGGATACTGGGCTTATTGATACTGTCCCTTACCCGTTGCAGATATAAGGCTTATTGTACATATCGAGCCTTTGGCTCTATACCATATTTTGAAGTTTTAAGCTCATATTCGATGGCTACTCATGTCACAACTATCATTATCTGATCATGCATTCGTGTATGAAATGCATCATATTCATATTCAATCATTCATTGTTTCAAACATTCCCATTCACAATCCCATTCAAACACATTTACAGTCTCATTTCTATTTATCATCGGACCTTAGTCCGGCATTCAACAAACATGTTAAGAAACATTTATTTCACCAAATTCACATTCAAAGAACAATTCAATATCACATTCATAAATCAAAATCTTTTGACCTTCATGTTCTGAATCAGTACAAACAATCCACATTCAGAACATAATTTCACCAAATTCACATTCAAGGAACACTTCAATATCACATTCATAAATCAGAATCTTTAGACTTTCATGTCCGGAAACAGTATAAACAATCCACATTCAGAACATAATTTCACCAAATTCACACTAAAGGAACACTTCAATATCACATTCATAAATCAGAATCCTCGTACCTTCATGCCTGGAATCCTAATAATGTCTATATGGTGGCGCTCAATGCGCTCCTCTATATCACACAATACATGCACATACTAGTATTTTGCACAATGATACACGTACTCAATTATGCACATATGTGTATACAGAATACATGCAATGCATGTTCATGACAATCCCGGGTTCCTTATCATTATTCTTGTCACAATATTCATTCATATATCTATAATTAATTGATCAATCCAGATTTGTCTAAAAATATGCTTTCGGGTCCACTTTGTATTATTCTCATAAAAAAAGTGAAGTAATTTGATAACACTTCCTTCTAGAAAATTGTTCTCCCATTCTTAAGTTTCTAATGATACCAAGATCATATAATTTGATTCAGTATTCCAGAAGTTATACTCAATATACTACAGACTGAGTACATTTGAAATTTTGGCTAGTGCATGATCATGTACTCAAAGTTGTACAACTAACATCTCTCAATTCCAGCATCTAAAAATTACAAACTTTATACCAATTAAAATCTAAGAGAATAAGCTGCAACTTTTGTGAAGACAACTTTGTCTGATTCAGCCTACATCAATACATTTTATTCGATAACAATAAGATATGATTTCTGTCACGAGTAATGCTACAGCCTAAGCCAAAACTCAATTTCAAGCTAAATTTCAAGACCTTTAAGGATAGAATTCAAATTTAATTTCTTCTTCAAAATTGTAGCCAAATGTCTCTAGTTTAATTTAAATCAAGAATCATCTTATTTTGAAATCTATAGATCAAAATGTAGCTAAAATAACGAAGCATAATTAGTGAAATCATTCCAGTTTAACAATATTCCAGCACACTCACCATTTTCATCATAGATTTGTCACTCAATATTTTCCGAATGAATTCAGATGTTCATAAACTTTGGTGGAGAAGAAGAACAATGTGTTATGAGTCTATTGGTTTAAGTCCCATGTCATTTAGATGTCAGGAGAAGAAGTTATAACAAAAAGAACAAAGGATGTTCAGAGAAAACACTACAGCTAACATATTCCAGCAATTCTTCTTCACCAATATCACATGTATTTCAGTCCAATTCAAACATTATTCTCATATCATTTAGCGTGCCTTAAAGTTCAGATTGTTACTTACCTATTAGATTTCCAATTGAACACAAAACTTCATATTAAACCAAGTCTCCAATCATGCAAGATCAATCATAAACTCTTGGTGAAAACAGATTGTGGGAAGCAATATGAAGACCACTTTCAGTTAGTTTTCTTGGCTATTTTGTGTAAGGTAAAAAGCTGATTTTGGTGCAGCAATTTGGCTAGGGTTCAGGCAAAATACAGAGGAAATTGGAAGCAATTTTGGTGAACAAAAGGGAGGGAATCAGCAGAAACATTGCTGCTGGAGTTTGTTCCATCAACTAGCTAGTTGTCACCATTAAAGCACAACACTTGTCCTAAGACATGTGTTACATTTGCCTAATCAAGATGCTGCCACTAATCCACTCAAGATGCTGCCATTTTCCCCCTACTAAATCAGTCCACATATCACATAATAATTGGTCCAATTGTCATTTAATTACTAGTCCATTTGTCACACATTTAACTATGCCAAATATCACTCAATTTAATGCTTAATCATCTAAATTTTTCATGTATCAATTTATCCTACCACTTAACATTTGTCCTAGTCCAAATGTACATTTTATTTCATCAATCTCTCATTTAATCACAATTAATTCCAATTCACTAATTGACATCCGGTCATATCAAAATTTAAGACATACCAAATCACAATTCACATCATTTTCACTTAACATTTTTCATACCCCAGGACATGTCAATTGAGTGCCATTTGTCTAATTCACAATTCATGTGTGTATGCTCATATCATACCTTTTAATATAATTATAATAATCATGTCACAGTTGTACCAATTTCGCTCTACATACTGACACTCATATAACTCATTAGTCTAACTCTTTAAATATCTTAATCATTTGAGAGACGGGATGCTACACGTGGGGTTTAGGGAGGTCTGGTAATATGCAACCATATCCCTAACTCGTGGAGAAATAGTTTATGATAGATTCACATAAAAAAAGTTAAAAATAAAAAAATATATGCATATACATAATAATAATTAAAAATAAATTAAAATCAAAATAGAAATAGAAATAAAAATAAAAATACATATAATAAAAATATATAATAAATAATAAACAAATAATACAATAAATATAAAACACGGTGAAGAGTAAAACAAAACATAAAACAAATAAATAAATTCACAAACAAGAAAGAAGATTAATAAACAAATCAAAGAAGTCATTACAAAGAAAAAATTTAAGCTAAGAAAGGAAATGTTTAGACTAAATAACTAAGAGGAAAATACTACAAATTAAATGTTTAGGCTAAATACATGACATAAGGCTTGAACTTATAAGAATGAGAAGGACCTTTCTATGTGAGATCTTTTATTTGTATCCTGGTACGCCAAAGTTTTTTATTAAGGGTCATGTCCTCGGAAAGTTTCAGCAATGTCATATCATTCTTTATCTTCTCCCCCAGTTCTTCTTAGGTCTTACTTTTTCCTCTTACAGGCTCTAAATATAATCTTCTTGCATCTTCTTATTAGAGCATCAAGGAGTCTCCTCTTAATATGTCTTAACCATTTAAGCCTTATCGCTCTTAATTTTCTATTAGTATTAGCTACCTTTAATTTGTCTCTTATCATTACATTCCTTATCTTATCTCATATAGTAAGGTTGCATATCAAATGAAACATCCTCATTTTCGCCACCATTAGTTTATGACTATGCACTTATTTGATGGGCTAACATTATGCTCTATAGAGCATAGTAGACCTAATCGCTAAACGATAGCATCTATGTTTGAGCTTGAGTGATATCTTTTTATCACATAAAACTCCTGATGTACTTTTCTATTTAAGTCACCCTGATATGATACAGTGAACTATGCCTTCATTGATCTCTTTATTACTTTAGATGATAGATCCTAAATACTAAAAACATTATTTTTATGGTATAACTTTTAAACCAATCTTTACTTTAACATCGAAAGCCATCTTATTACCTAAAAAGTCTTACTCAGTTTAAAGCCCTTCGACTTTAACGTATCCCTCCAAAGTTCTAACTTGATATTAATACCCTCTTTTGTCTCATTCCCTAAAACAATGTCATCAATAAACTATTCTTGGGTAAACTCATCCATCACTATTGTAAATAAAAAGGGGCTCAATGAAGAGTCTTGGTGTAGCCCAATATCCATAAAAAAATGCTTTGTATGTCCTCCTATCATCCTTACTCTAGTCTTTACACCTTCATACATATCCCTAATAGCCCATTATGTCATAGGAACTTCTTTAACTTCTAAACACCTCTATATGATTTCCGTGTGTATCTTATCATATTCTTTCTCTAAGTCAATAAAAACCATGTATAGGTTATGTTATCTTTTCTTATAATATTCCATTAATTTTCTAAGGACATGTAAAGCTTTTGTCGTAAACCTTCTTGGCATGAGGCCAAACTAGTTCTGCGAGATAGAAGCATCTTTTCTTACTCTCTTCTCAATAACCTTCTTCTATAACTTCATAGTATGAGTAAGTAGTTTGATGCATCTACCATTGTTACAACTTTGGGTCTCTCATTTGTTCTTGTATAAAGGAATTAACATACTAAATCTCCACTCCTCCAGCATTTTGACAAACTTAAGGATCATATTAAAAATCTTGACTATCCAAGTAAGACCCTCTTCGCCTAGGTTCTTTCACACCTCTATAGGTAGATCATTGGGCCCTACTATTCTTCCATTCTTTATCTCTCTCAAAGCTCTTTTAATTTCTTCCCTTGTAATCTGTCAACAACAACAAAAGTTACGATACCTCTTAAACATGCTAAGATCACCTATAGAGATGTTGTCATCTCTGTTTTTATTAAAAAAGTTATAGAAGTACTTCTGTCATCTTCTCTTGATGTTATTTTCAGCCACGAGTACCCACCCTACTTTATCTTTTATACAACAAACTTGATCAATGTCTCTCACTTTTCGTTCTCTAACTCTCGTCAGCTTAAAAATATTATTTTCTCCATCTTTAGTTTTCAATCGTTGGTATAATTTCTAGTAAGCTCTGCTTTTCGCTTTTGAGATTAAAGAGAAATTTCTTGAAGTTAGACCTATATGATCTTTGCCTTTTAATATATCTATTTATTTGTACTACAAAATAGTGTGCAAATAATTTGTATGAATTTTTACCATTTCATATGTGTAATGTGTACTCTTATTTTTATATGGATATTTTGCATTTTATTCATGCAACTTTAAGTTTCTTTGGATGGATACTTTTTGTAATGAAATGTTACAGTTTTCATTATAATAAAGTAACTTACTTTTTATATTAACAATCCTCACTTATTACATGCATATATCAACAATAAAATACAAAAATAGCAAAATATATGATAATGGCTCTATTTATTGACTTTTGTATTTGGTGGTACTGATAATGATAATGGCAAAATAGCAATGTCTATTTATGATATGAATAATGGGTATGAATTAGTACTTTACATGAACATTCATAATACATTAAAAACTCTTGATGACAACCATATTAAACAAAAGTGGATGTAACTCCAACACTTTATTCACCTTTCAATACAATATTGACCAAAGTAAATATTATATAATTAATTATTTTCCTCTCCTTTTTGATATGTTATATCTAAATAATCATATTAATACAATAAATATAATAGCACTCTTAACATGCACATACTTTTAAGTTTTTTTTTAATTTTTATCTTTTATTTAAGATCTCTATCTTTTTTGTGCATTCTTTTTACCCTTCTTTAAAAGTTGGTTTATGAAGAGATTTTTCTACTTTACTTTTTCTTTTACTAAATTAATTTGTTGACAATGGGGTGATATAATTTTTCTTTACTTTTTAAACTTTACCTTCATACTCTTTCATATAATTAAATAGTGACTAAATTACAACTTTTCCCTTCCTTAAGTTTATGCATAATTTATTCTGAAAAGCTACAATCTTGTTTTTTTTTTAATTCTTGCTTCTATAAAATATCAGACATTGATTTTGATTTATCCATAATTTATACATATAAATTTAATTTTGTGATATTTTACTATCACACATTGATAATTGAAAAAATACAGAAAAAATCGAGCATGAGTTTGGCAAAAAATTGGGATTGCAAAGATAACATGTTATCAAAGCTACCAAGTATTAGTAATATATATAGATAGAAAGAACATAACATCTCTCAAAAAAACAAAAAGGAGGAGCCTCCTTCCTTCTAAGAAGCTTTAGGGTGGAAAGCTGATTGAATTCAATTTGTTCTTTTCCCTTGTGAAATTGAAAGAACCAAAGGAAGCGCTTTCTTTTACTCGAATGATATAGATGAATAGATAGATAGATAGATAGATAGATAGATAGATAGATAGATAGAACATAGCATCTCTAAAAAAAACAAAAAGGAAGAGCCCCCATTCTTCCAAGAAGCTCTAAGGTAGAAAAAAGATTTAATTTATTTCGTTTTTTCTCCTACGAAATTGAAAGAACCGAAGGAAGCGCTTTTATATATGATTGTTAGCTATATATATAATTGAAAAGATAACATGTTGTCAAAGCTACCAAGTATTAGTAATATTCTTAATATTGGGATAAATGCAATGTTCTGAATACCGTTCCGGCCGAGATCCGGTACCGAAACGTTAGCAATGGTATCGATAAAAAAATCCGGCCGGTACCGGCCGTTTTCGGTCAGTACCGAAGATACCGGAAAAATCCGGACAGTTCCGCAAAAATTAAGAAAACCTAGGGACTAAAATGCAAATAACAAAAAAATAACCCTAAAAAACTACCCC
>JANKOE010000005.1:65613976-65627480 GCA_026284465.1 Erythroxylum citrifolium | reverse complement strand
GGTCCGATGTTGCCTTGTGTTATTGGGTTGTGATATTAGAAGTGTATTTCCTTGTTTTGAATTTTTGGGCTGTCAAATTACAGCCGTTATGCTGCCGAAATTTCGGTAGAATTTCGGTAAAATGGGTTTAAAAATGAGTTTGAGGATTTATGTGAATGTATAAGAAAATAATTAAGAATTGAGTTTTGCATGAGGATTAGTTTCCTAGAAAGGGAAAACGATATGGTTTTGATTAGTATAGGAATGGAAGTACGATGCTGTATAAGATGAGAAAAAAAATTTATTATACCGGTTTTGGAATGTCTAAGGTTTCCAACACGACGTTTCGTTTCCAAAGTTTGCGCTTGCGGATGTCGGTATATGTTTCCATTCGTTTCGAAACGTTAGTTTCGATTTGCTTCTGTTTGCTTTCGATTTGAATCCGATTTGTACTTCGCTTCTATTTCCGATTCGATTTCGCTTCGGTAGCAATTTCTCGCTTTTCGATTTTCCGTTTCCGTTTTTCGGTTGGGATCCGGTCTTCGGATCGGGTTCCAACATTTTTTGTTGTTAAAAATAAAAAACGGCAATGATTTTTTGAAAACGTAAAAAAGACATTTCGATGTATTTTGAAAACAGGTTTTTATATTTAAGAAAAACAATTTTCCTGTGCTAACTCCGTCTTTATCCTCTTATGCTATTTCTCTATCACTGCATCTTTTGTCGTCTTCTGCCTTCTTCTGCGTTTTTTACCGGCTGTGATTTCTGCGTCTTCTACCCTCTCCTACGTTTTCTACCTTCTATGACTTCCAGGTTTGTTTTCATCTGCTTTTGTGTGTGTTGTAACTCGTTGCTCGACTGCTATTATTTACATTGAAACATAACAGGTCCATCACCTTCTCTTATTCAAAATCACTCAAGAGAGTACATGTTATGCTACAATAACATGCACATGTTACTGTAATATAATTGAAATTAATTCATTAAATTCATCAATGTTGTTTTGTTTCATGAGAGAGGCCCTTCTTGTGTTTCTCACTGGATAGTGCTCATGGATAGCATAACAACGTGATACCTGTCTCAAATATGTAACTTGATCACCTAGCTGAGGGATATAACGATATCCCTAATCGTGCATTGACAAATCCTGAAATGGAAAAAGTGAATGGAAAGCTGTAGTATGAAAGTATCTTGTATGTCTTGAGTGAAGATGGGATCATTTGTTTACCTTGTCTGAAGATAAAGTAAAAAGGTAATTACAATTTCAAGAACGTTTAGTTCATTAGTAAGAATTAGCTCCGATGAACAAGTAGTTGTGATCCCAGGTTTGGAGCATTGGTAACTATCTTAAAGCATCTAATATTTTGGTAGTATCATTATTCACGTTTGTATCCATGTTTCTAGTTGGTCAAAGGTACTCCTTGAAGACTCTATTTTTGCAATTAAATGCTTGTTTTATTTACGATCACCACTTATTTAAAACAGGATAGTGATTCTTGAAGCTATAGTTTTGAATTGTTGCTTAAATGGAGAAAGCTTTGGAGGATTTCCTTGAAGCTGTTTAATATATTGACATAAAGAGAAGTGGTTTTTGAGATAAGAAGATTGCGTGATAAAGGAAAAGAAGAGAACTTGCGGAGAGGAAAAAAGAGTGAATAGTTAGGTGGTCCGACATATTAATTTGTCAAATCAATGAATAGTGAGGGAAGAACAAAGAGTTATGTGAAAGAGGAAAAGAAGAGAGCTTGCAGAGAGGAAAGAAGAGTAAATAGTATGGTGGTCCAACATATTAATTTGTTAAATCAGTGAATAGTGAAGGGAGAACAAAGAGTGGTGGCAGAGAGAAGCTTGCAGCAGTGAAGAGAGCCAAAGTGTGGCTGTTGGCTTGACCATCATGCATATATTATGAATTTGCTTAAATTTACACCTTTATTTTTATTCTATAGAATCAAATTTACACCTTTATTTTTGTTCAATCATTTCCATGCACTTTATGCAATTTAGCATTTAATATGGTTGTCTCATGTTTATTTTGAACCATATTTACCATTTAATACTTCGTAGAAATTGTTATGATTCATGTTACTTATATGTGGTTACATTTAGTGATGGAAGGTTTGAACAACATGAATGATTGATTGTGTGGGAATAAATGAAAAAGATGAGGTATGGAATGATACCATAGAAATCTATTTAATCTCCTTGATGGTTGATGAAGTGAAGAAGAGAAATCGAACGACTACTACCTTTTCCAAATCTGGTTGGAAGAATATTAAGGTAGGACTTCAAACAAAAGTCAATAAGGAGAATACTAATATTCAATTGAAGAATAAGTATAAATGGATTAAAGGCTAGATTGAAGAATTTCAAGAACTTATTGAAAGAAGCAGGAATCGGCTACAACTCCCTTACTGGTGAAGTTAATGCTACAAATGAATGTTGAGAAAATCTATTTAAGGTAAAACATGTCTTTTTTAATAATATATCATATTATATAGTATTTACTCTCATATTCATTTTTCATCATTCTAGGTGCATGAAATGACTCACAGATTCAAGAAAAAAAGATGTAAGGAATTTTCAGACTTGTGCCATATTTTTTGAGATACTACTGCAACTAGTGTGCATGCACATCTATCAACTAAATCTCCATTGAATAGTACAGAAGAAGAACATGAAAATAATGTTGATGGAGATTACTCATATAAAGAAAAAGAAGATCAAGATATAAGTTTTATATCTAAGAGAAAGAAATCTCCTAAGAATAAGAAGGCAAAGAAGACACATACTAACATTGTAGAAGAGGTCTTGGTTGTACTTGGTGAATAATCAAAAAGGAAAAATGATTTACTTGTGAAAAAATTGAGTGAAACATCATCCACCGTAGAGAGTAGATCTCAAGAGTGTAACATAATGATGGAATGTATGAAGTCCTTAGATGAATTGGGTGCTAACAATGTATAATACGGAAAAGCTATAAAGGCTTTACATGATGATCCACTTTATAGGGATATTTTTATGAAGATGACAAATACAAGGAAGCTACATTGGATTATGTCGCTTTTGTTATATTTTCATGTTATTACATATCGAATTCTTATTAATTTGACACTTTTATTTTAAAAATTATTTCATAGTTTGAACATTTTAAGTTTGTGATTTGACTGAATATTTGACTGAATGTATTAACATTTTGTCTACATTCAGTTAAACTTTTTGATTGAATGTTTTATTAATTATTTAATGTTGTCATTGTAGATATGTGAATTTCCTATTAGATTTCGAATCATATTCTGATGATGAACATAATAAGGTCATCATTATTTCTCTAGCCGGAGGAGAGAACAAATATTTTCATTTACAAAAACAACCATGTAGAACTTCTGCTCTACTAGGTCATGAATGAATAATGGAACTTTTGAATGGGAATCCTACAAGGATTTATGAAAACTTAAAAATGAGAAAGATAATCTTCTTAAGCTTATGTGATGACTTGAAGAGTTTAGGAGGCTTAAAGGTAACAAGTCATTTGACTATGGAGGAATAAGTAGCAATTTTTTTGATGACTATAGGGCATAGTTAGGCAACTAGAGTCAATGCAGAACGCTTTCAACATTTGACCTGGATAATTTCGAAGTATTTTCTTAAAGTCTTATATGCAGTAATCGTCTCGCAAAAAGATTGATTACTCCACCATCTATTACTAAATACACCTCCTGAGATTCAACATAATTCAAAATTCTTTCCATATTTTCAGGTACATTCATATATTTAATTACTATCTTAATTATGTTCTTATGATTAATAATTATTTTAATATATATTTTAATATTTAGGATTGTGTAGGGGCAATAGATGGTACACCTATTGATGCACATGTTCCAATCAATGGACAAATACCATAATGGGCAAAAGAATTAATCCAATCTAAAATATTATTTATTGTTGCTCATTTGACATGCGTTTTACACATGTAATAGTTGGATGAAAAGGTACTGCAAATGTCTCTCGAGTTCTTTTAGAAACAGTGACAAATCCAGCAAATCAATTTTATATGCCTCCATAATGTAATATATTATTTTAAATAAACATAGTAATTATCATTCATTTTAAATATTTTTTGTTAATATTATGTTCTTTATATGTTAGGCAAGTACTATTTGGTTGATTTGGACTACAATAATATGCCTGGATTTCTTTCACCATACCAAGGTGAAAGATATCATTTGCAAGATTATAGAAGCAGAGGAAGACCTTAAAGTTCACATGAATTGTTTAACTACAAGCATTCTTCATTAAGAAATATTATTAAAAGATGTTTTGGTGTTCCAAAAGCAAGATTCTCTATACTTAAAAATATGCCGAGTTATTATATGAAGAAACAAAAATACATCATTATTGTTTGTTGTGTTATACACATCTATATTAGAATCTATGGACAAAGTGATGAATTATTTAAAAGTTGTGTTAAAAATAAAAAAACAAATTATGAAAAGTAAAATGAATATGCAAATTCTGAAGTAGAGTATAATATCACTTCAACACAACTTCAAGATATGTCTCGAAAGCGAAATGAAATTGTTAAACAAATATAAAGTGATTATATTATTTCTAATTGATTTATGTTTCTTTTTGTAAATGAAAGTACTATTATGTTTTCAAGCATTATAGTATGGACATATTTTATTGATTATAATGACTTAATATAATTTCTAATTTATGTAATTTTATTACATACAATTAATATGTAATTTTTAAATAATATTTGATTTGCATATATTTTAATTTTAGCTAAAATGATAATTAATTAATTTAAAAATATAATGTATTATATTATAATTATTACATACAAAAAAATAAAAACAATATGATAAAACCAAACATGTTTTTAGTTTTTAGTTTTTTATTACAAATTTTAATCGAACAAGTTTTTGTTTTCAGTTTTTATATTACAAATCTCAACCAAACAAGATTTCGTTTTTTTAAAGGAAAAAACAAAAACCAAAAACAGGAAGCAGAAGCTAAAACAACAACAGAAAAATAGAAATGGAACGAAACGACCTCTATTCACAAAGCATCACCATAGTCAAGCACAAGAATGGTAAACCATTATCTATCTTAGTGCCCACTGAGCCTGCTTCTGACCCAGCAGATCACAGCAAAGCTAGCCACAGCTCCAGCAGCAAGTGCTCCAGGTAGAACTGAATTATTGAAGGAAAGAAGCTCTCTGGTAATGTAAGACAACGTCCATCTGGACAAAAAATACAGCCCACAAGTTCTTTGGAACTTCTGAATGGAAAATTCCTACAAGGCAACATGCTCTGATCAGTTGTAAGGTGATGCACATTTACCCACTTGTGTCACAAATCATTTTGAGTTCAAATGGTATAACATGTCCTGGCTATGCATGGTGCCTTTCTTATACAACTGAAGGGTAAGGGAATTCAAGAAAAGTGGTCCAACCTAAGACAGATGATTGATAGGTGGGCCCCAATAGTGAAGCTTTTCTCACTTCGGCTGAAGTTTACCTACCTTATCAGCAAACGCAGCCACACTGCCAGCATAGGCATCTAAAGCAAAATCCTGCAAACTCCCAAATGACAAATATTTGACTCAAAAGAGGACTGTCACCTAAGGCTTGCAGAACAGAAGTTTATTTGAGTATATCTCAAGACTCGCAAACTCTAAGTGGCTTTTACATCTTCAAATTGTCAAAAGCACAAGAGGACACTAAAATTCCATGGACAACAAAATCCTTCACAGGATCATAAAGATCAATGCACAAAAATCTGCAAAACAGTAGATGCAGATGTTAACATGGCAAGCGTACCTCTCCAACTACCAGGGTTTGAATTCTTATTGGTGCATGAGGTGCAGAATTTCCATATGTACTTAAAAGTTTATCAATGCAGCCAAAAAAAAAAAAGATCTGCATGTGTCTGGAGATTTGAACCTAGAGAGAAAAAGTATGCTGGGATAATCAATTCATTTTATCCACTACAATGCTACAGAAAAAAATAGAATATAAATAATCCCAAAACAATTCTTCACTTGGTGCGAGCATACTTTTTCCTGATAGTGCTACCATGTTTCATGAATCAAGCTTAAAGGCAGGGTCATGTTCTGTAAAATGTTCCCTCTTTTCTCCATTATTCTTCATCATGAGCAGCGAAGAAGACTTTTCTTGCTATCTGCTTTGCTTTCCTAATATATAAGGTATCACGCCTATCTACTAGGCGGAAGGTAAGATCTATTGCATTTGGACCTTATTTCCTGTCATAATTAAAAAATCCAAATGCAAGCGAGAAGATTACTATGCTTGATTTATGCCAATACTTGATGGGCCAGGCCTATTACATCTATAGGGAAAACTAAATAGGAAAGGACTGCCCAAGCATTATTTTTCTATGAGCATCATATGGCACAAAATATGACACATCCTTTTCAAATATACGCATGCAAAAATGCTTCTTGATATATGATAGGCTAAGAGAACTTAACAACAAACAAAAAGAAACAAAGAAATTACCCTTGGTAACTTGTTTTGTATAGCCAAATGCTCCACATGAAGTCTCACATTGGATGAAGCATGAAACCAAAGACTGCGATCAACCTCAGAATAGACACTCGAAACTATGTCAAATAATGTTTTTGCTCCACTTTCTATGGCTTTTAAGATAGACATTTCTCTACTCCTTCGATGCCTGAGGAAAGTAGTGCCAGAATTATGCAATTAACAATCATTATATTGCCTGCAGTATGGTTCAGTGAACTAATATTATGCTGGCTACATGACTTCATCCTTTATGGCATGCTTTATATGATTTATTCCCTATCATGATTCATGATGAACCTCAAGTGCTTAGTTGGTAAAACCACAACCTAGGTGTGTGTTTCAGAGCCTTCCGTGAACTTACACGATTAAGTCTGACCATAATAAAATTATTCTTTAAGAATAATCACATTTAATCATTTGGCTGGGAAGGGAAAATAATTACCAATTACAAAGTAAGTACCCAAGATCTTATAGGTAAATTTCCAAAATAAACTTAGTCAAAGAAGGGATTGATAAGGCATCAAAACAAAAAGAAAGTTACTCATTTCATACTTGAGATATCCACAAAGCATGTGCTTTGGCCACAAATTGATCCTCCCATGCATTGGAATCAAAACATGTGGGGAAAGCTCAATAAACTTATAGGTGGACTGGAAATAATCCTGCATATCCAATAAGTGCTGAAAACATGAGATACATAAGCATAAAGTAAAGACTACTGAATACTATAATAGAGACCAGTTATTAAGGCCAACATACGTAAAGCCCAAGATGTGGAAAATTTATAAGTGGAAGAATAAGAAGGGTAAAGGGGAGATGAGAGTAGTAGAGTGAAAAATAAATCTATTGAGTTGGAGTTAGTTACGTAGGGAGAGAATAAGAGGGGTGAGGAATATGGGAGAGTGTTGAGACTCGGTATCAACAGCAGTATAGTAGGAATAGAAGGCTGGGGTAGATGGGTAATTTGGAGAGTGTGAGGGGAATTATTCTGCTAAGTTGGACAGTTTGTTACGCAAAGGGAATAAAAGGGGATTGTGTAGGTACGGGTGGGAATCATTAGAATGAATTGGTTATAGTGATTTGTATTGTGGAGGTTAGCTAGCCCTCAAAGCTTAGCTTATCAATATATCAGCAACACTGAATTTCTCTTCATACTCCATTCTACTCTGTTTTCCTTGCTTGTGCATTGCTTGAGTTTCTGGTGTGTAATAGTTTGCTGGATTATTACTTGTTAGGATTTTTGGTTCCTAACATAGACCTTTCAATTATTAATAAACAATAGATTATCATCTAATTGAATTTATTCTCTTTGATTTTAATTATTAAATTTATGATTGACTATTAAAGATTCAATGTTAGGGGTTGTATAAGGGATTAGGAGGTTAAGTATGATCCTTACAATAGGACAATAAGTACCTTAAATATAGAAGAAGGGATTTCCTATATTATGTTAACTCTACTTAATAAGTTTGACGAGGTTGAATTGTGCATTAGGAAGTGATAATTACCTAGTTTAATATACATGTGTGCCTCAAGAGAGATAGATGCATTAGGCTAATTTTTATTTCAACCAAGATCATCTTTCCTATTTTTCATTTCCCCCCTAAGGTTATTATTCACAAAAACATCCTTTTCCTCTATTCTTCATTGCCAGTGACTCTAACTAGCCAACCATATATACTAATCAACTCCGCTCTTCGAGTCCGTTATAACCATACCCATTTTACCCTACAATAATATCAAAATCATCACAAAAAAATTGTAGAAAAACTCTCAAGTCTTCAATTTGTCATCTTTGGTGAGTGTTACCGACCACCACCACCACCACTATTAGACTCTCCTCAACTTTAGGGGAAAAAGCATGGTCTTGTCACTAGTCATTGCCTCTATCATTGTCGATTGACGAAAATAATGTCTGAAATAATATTTCTTCAATTCGTGGAGATTGGTTGAGAATCTTTGTTTCTTGCATGCATAAAAGATGTTCTGCTCATCAAGGGATTTCATTTGGTATAAAAATCATTTAACTTTAAGAATGAACAAATTTTCAATATCTTGAGGAATATTAAGATGATCGAAGTAATATTCTAGTCGTCGGAGATACTGTTTTGTCTAACTTCTAGTGACTTTTATTTCAAAAAATCCTATAATTGTGTTAATCATTTTCCCTTAAGGACTATGGAAAAAAATTTAATAGTTTACTAATTAAAAATCATGAAAAGTTTATGTGAGAATAGGATCAATGGTCGAATTGTATAATTAAACCATCCTAACAAACTTAGTGAGTCCCAGGTTATTAATTGAGCTCAATGAATTATAAATGATAATAATTAGGATATTTCCTTTCCAATTTTTTAAGGAATAACAAAAGTGGCACCCACATCGCAAGGTTTAAACTGACAAGTACATCAATCTAATAAGTTTATATCTAAATATAGATATCGAATCCATACCCTCTATTGAGTACGGTTCTATATTGATATGATTGATGACATGATAAGCAATTATAGATGCCCCTATCCTAATATATATATATATATATACACCTACAAGTATATATATGTACTTATGTAATTTGAGTAGCAATTATTATGATGTCTATGTGAGTAATACCATGATAGCATACTATATGTATTTATCATGGTCCTCGTATGAATAAGTGCTTGTTTGAGAGATTGTGTGATTGATATTTGGTTTGTGTATGGATATGTTTGATTGGGATTATAGAGGAGGAAAAATTTGTAAGATGTGCCACTTGATGGGTACACATCAGAACCAGTACACACTGATTTGATTATGAGAGATGATTATGATATGACATTAAGATATAATACGGATCAATCCTAATTGATGTTTGGCTTTTGATTGGGTCCTTGTTTGATATGTGTATTATCAATATGATTGTGAATTTGGACATATTGAGTAAGGGATAGTCTATTAGTGATACTTAACTCCCTACAGTCCCTTTATACTAAGAAAGCCTTACGACTATATGAGTCTATTGGTGATGCTTAGCTCCCAACAGCGATCCAAGGTGTAGTATTATGAGGATGTACACTTAGAAAATATGGTCCTACAGATATTCCTTCTCCATGACTTATTATGTATTGCACGTGAATTGTCATACATCATATATGTGTGTTTATACTAATATAAAATGTATATTGTCTGAGCACATCACTGTATGGACTTCCCTAATATGTCTGACTCCCCTCAATTCTATGTTTTCTAGGTTAGCTACCACTAACTTTGTAACATTGACTTTGAGGATTGTTGGCTGCTATATATCTACATCTATGCATGCTTTTTATTTATTCACACTTGTACTTTAGTGTCCACAGTGATATGATTTAATATGTTGAAAAAAACTAATGCACGGTAACATTATTTTACTTAACTATCTTTATACTTACGTGTGCCCCTGTTGTCACTTTTGTTTAGATTTTAAATTTATTTTTGTCACTAATAGTCAGTCTTATGTGTGATCTGAAGGCTTCAGCTTTTGGTTTTTATGTACTAATCACATGCCCACTTAGGTTGTGAAACAATTGGTGTTAGAGCCTAGGTTAAAGGATTTAAGGCCTAGAGTATTATTTTGCTTATAATTATGGACATATAGGAATTTACTCCCTCTTCAAAATAACTGCCTTAGTCAAAATACTCATCTGTTCTAATTGGTGGCACTAGCCATTCCTTTGCTTCTCTTGTCGGTATGAATAGATGTGCATAATTTCTTGCCTACCTTGACTAAGAGGCCCACGATAAGGCCTTATGCAAGATGAGGTGCCTACATTTGCTACCTTAGTTGGAAGGTACAGTAGTCGTAGGACGACCAAAATTGTAGAAGAGTTAAAGGTGTCAAAAGGAGTTCTTGAGACACCTTCATTTGACATGAAAACGTTTCTAGTTAGAATATAAGCTAACAATACAAGGTTCCTAAATTTGATGATCATGATGATGCAACAATAACAGTTAGAAGCCCATCACCAGCTATAGCCTCATAATAAGAGAGATCAAATATACAGTTGTCAATAGCATATTAAAGGGTTAGTCCCTAGATTTTAATAGGACGAAACCTAAGGAGGACATTGATTTTCTCAATGAGGTGGAGATGTGAGGCAGGAGGCTACATCATTCTAATATCCAACTGGTGGGTCTGGTGGAGATGTCTTTGCAAGGAGTGGCCAAAGGTTGGTATCAAGACCACATCTTTCCATACTTGGATACAATAACTTGGTCACAGTTCATGGAGAGGTTTATGGACTATTTCCTCTCCTTTATGGATCGAGAGGCATTTATATTAGAGTTCTTGAATCTACGTTGAGGAGATAGGATGGTGGATGAATATAACACTGACTTCATTCAATTTAGTCAATATGTCCCAAAGATTATTTTAGATGAGATGACAAAGAATAACCAATATGTATTCATACCCCCTTTTGTCAGTATGACTATGAGTTATCGGGAGAAGTTCTCAACTTTGGTACATATGCCTAAGTAGATGGAAAGGATCCTTATGAAGCATGATGCTTTATATATTGGAACGCAAATTGGGAGGCATTCAATAGGACCCTCCAGTTATCAACAACAGTAACATCAACATTCAAACTTTTCACCAAGGTACAGTAGCACATAGAAAGGATAGATTTAACTATAGACATTTGGGAGGATTCAAGTTCATGCTTGGAGCAGGTGGTAAAAGTAGCGAACAGAGCTCTAGACACAACAATTCAATCTTGGCATCCTCCATTTGCCAGCAGTGTGGAAGGGCATATCAAGGCTTATGCTACATACCACAAGAGGTTGTTATAAATGTGGCCAGTATGGGCATCTGATCTGGGATTAACCAAAAATGGGATATCAATAGACCTTTTTTAATATGGTGTGGCCTCTGTTTCAGCAAACATAAGGGGGACTATAAACAGGGGTGAGGTTTTGTAGGGGCATTTAAGAGGTAAATTTGGAGGCTACAATCAGTGACAGTCCTCTAGCTCTCAACATGCAAGTTGAAGTCAGGACAAGGTATCACCCTCACCCCCTAAGATACACAGGCTTTGAATGCGATGGTATTTGGTATTTTTCTCATCTTTGGATTAGAAGCTAGAGTTTTGATAGATCTGGGAGTAACATATTCTTTTATGTCGCCCAACTTTGCTAAGAGACTATAAACAATGCCAGATAGGATGGAAGAATCCTTTTCCATATCTACACCTCTTAATGATGCCATAAAGATGGATCTGATTTACTACTCTTGTCCTGTGAAGATTGATGGTAAGATAATGGCAGCAAATCTTATAGAGCTGTTGATTATAGATTTTAACATAATATTAGGGATGGATTAACTGTTTAGTCATTACCCACCTTGGATTATAGAGAGAAGAAACTTGTGATTCAGATTTTTACTTTTGAGAGAGATAAGAGGACCATCCCATCCAATATAATTTCAATGTTAGTGGCCATTAAGATGCTTAAACAGGGGTGTTAAAGGTTTTTAGCCTCGATCTAGTATACCTCAGTAGAAATTAATAGCCTCCTACCTCTATAGAGAAAGTTTCACATTGATCTAGTACCTGGTTCAACTTCGATTTCTATACCTCCAGATAAAATGGCACCCACAAAGTTAAAGGAATTAAAAGAACAAATATGGGATTTATTGGATAATTTCATTAGGCTTAGCACATCACCATAGGGTGGACTCAGATGAATAAGGTGGTCATCACCAATAAGTATCCATTATTTTGAGTCAATGATCTATTCAATCAAATTTATGAATATAACCTTCAAGACTCAATACAACCATTATGAATTCCTAGTAATGTCATTTAGCCTTACCAACGCTCTAGCAACTTTTATAGATATAATGAATAAAGTGTTCAAAATGTTCTTAGATTGGTTCGTGATTGTCTTTAACAGCATTTTGATGTTTTTACAAACAAATAAGGCGCACTCCCATTATTTGAGAGTGGTTTTGCAGACTCTCTGAGAATATTAGTTGTATGCCAAGTTCTAAAAGTGTGAATTTTGACTTAAGAGTGCATGTGGTATTTTAGAAGGGGATACAAGTGGACCCAAATAAGGTAGAAGCTGTAACAAACTAGGAAAAACCAATGACAATAATAGAAGTGCAAAATTTTGTGGATTGGTAAGCTACTATTGAAGATTTGTCTAGAACTTTTCCAAGATAACATCTCCATTAGCACGTCTGATGTAAAATAGCCTAGTTCATTTAATCTGAAGCCTCTAAGGAGAGCTTTCAAAAATTAAAAAATTGTTTAACTACAGCTCCAGTCCTAGCGTTACCAATTGAAGGTGGAGGATTTCAATTATACTGTGATGCTACGAGAGTTTGCCTAGGTTGCATGTTAATGTAGAATGGTAGGGCGATTACTTATGCTACAAGGCAATTGAAAAAACATAAACAAAATTACCCTACTCATGATTTAGAGATGGTACCAGTGATCTTTGCCTTAAAGATTTGAAGACATTATCTGTATGGTGAGATGTGTGAAATTTACTTGGTTCACAGGAGTTGAAAATATATTTTAGTAATCTGAGGTAAAGAAGGTGGTACTAAAAGATTATGACTACTCGATTCAGTATCATCTTGGAAAGGTAAATGTAATAGCAGATGCACTAAGTAGGAAGTCTTTAGGTAGTTTGACATATATTGTAGTATAGAGGAGAGCTTTGATCAAAGAGTTACATAATTTGATGGATCAAGGCTGTTGGACCCCGATCCTTAAGTGGAGAGATATGAAATGAAATTGAATGAGTGTTTTGTATAAGTATTATGTTATATATGAAATTATGCTTTAAGGAAATTATGAGAAAAGAATTTTGAATTTTTGATGTATTTAATAGTTGTGGAGATTTGTATGGTTTATGAAAGTTTAAGCGAATGAATTGATTGAAAAGTTAGTAGAAAATCAAGAAATAAAGAGAAAAGTGTGAGAAATTAAAGAATTAAGA
>JANKOE010000005.1:65593420-65613876 GCA_026284465.1 Erythroxylum citrifolium | reverse complement strand
GAATCTTTAAAGAAACGGTTATTCAGTTGAGTTCTGTAACTAACTCAGACTGATACTTCCGTCTTCTTTCCGCTTTCGTCTGCTTATTGTTTCGTCTGCTTTTTGCTTCGTCTGCTTTTTGCTTCTTCTGCTTTTTGCTTCGTCTGCTTTTCTGCGTCTTCTTTCTAGCGTCTGTTTTTGCTTCCGTCTGTATTTTACTTCCGATATCTTCCGTCTGCTTTTCATTTGTCTCCTTTTTGTTTGTCATCAAAATTATTAATCGTAAATTCATTTTGACTTAACAGTCTCATATGCATCTATATTTGTTTATATGTGTTCTGATTCGCAATAATTAAATAATGTTCCATGACAATGTGAGTTTATGGAATATAAATGTTTTGCATGAATAATTGTGAAATATGTGATTTGTGTTTATGAATCCGATGAACTAGATAAGTAGACAGATAAGCTGGGGGGACATGATAAAAAGAGGAGACAAATATAAGTGCTCATAAAGGTAGAGGGGAAAATTTATGAGCTACTCTTGCTAGCTGGGATGTCTAGTTGGAAAAAAATAGCCCATAATAAATAATAAAAAATTCTACCTGAGTTAAAATTGATTGAACCTTGACAAAGAGTTAGGGTTCCGTCAATTTAGAATTTACACTAAATTTTTTTAAAACATTCAGCTTCTTTTTAAATATTTCCAAACATTGGGATTTAAGTTAAATTTTGGTGTAAATATTAGGCTTTAAATCGCTCCTTTTTGTTTTATTTTTCTTTTGGTGTTTTCAAGTTGATGGAAATGGAAGAGACTCTTAAAAACAAACAATTTTTTTATAGTTTATATTGATAAAAGGAAAATAATGAATTATACCTTAAAAAAATTTAATTAGATGTTACTTCAATAATGATTTTTTATGCTATGTCAAAAGTTATAAATTGACTAGAATATCGAGCTTATAGTTACAATTAAAGTACTGCGGAGAAATTTATTAGAATATATTTTTTCTTATCTTATATTAATATTTTAGGATATGTAACACACTTTAAAATGTTCATCAAAGTTCTCAATTAATAAAAAAGTTGTACAATACTTTTTCTTTTAAAATTGTTATTTTATAGATAAGATATTTCTTTTTTAAGTAACAATCACTTATTTATTTTATTAACTATACTGATCGTGAATTAAATTTTAAAAGACTTATTTTTTGCACTTTATTAACCTAAAATATTTGAAATATTTGTTTAATTTTTTGTCGAGTAATCCCTCCTTCACCATTTGATCCTTTATCTAATAAGCTCAACTTATTACAAAGATATCTTAGAACTCTCTTGGTGTTGCCTATAAAATCTAATATTATAAGGCTTCAACAATACATAAATGTTAAATATTATATTCTTAATGTATAAATATTTCATATTCAAGGAAATTTTTGTAAAAAATTCTTGATTTTCAAACTACTTTTTGGAAAAACTTTTAAATATCTTTGAGTATGTTTAAGTCAATGTTTGTCAAAGAGTTAGGATTTACAGTTTGAAATTTTTAAGTTTTTCCTTTCTAATGGTTAGTTTATAAGGATTAATTTTGCTTGTAACAACTAGTTTGTAATGATTATTTTTTCATAATATCAATTTTTAGTTTTTAACAACTAAAATTTATTTTTATCAACTATTTTTTCCCTAATTGTTAGGAACAATGTTTGTAAGTATAAATAGGCAATAAGTGAATTATGAGAAGTATCTTTGGCATGGTAGAGAGCTTGCATGAGATATTAAGAGAAGTGCATTTATATGTGTATCAGTATGATAGGAATCCTTAATGCATTGTGTGATTAAGAAATGAGTTCTTAAGTTGTAGTTAAGATACTATGATCAATTGGAGAGCGATTGAGTTATATATGGTTCATCTTCACCGGTAGCAAATAAGATGTAGAAAAGGAATTAGGATTCCTGTGTAAGAGCTCCTTTCCATTCGAAAAAAGATAGATGCATGACACATTCCTCATAACAAATTGAAGGACGAGAGCTAGTCGAATTCTCAGGTGGAACTGGAGGAATGGATGTAGGCTTAAATTTGCCTGACTGAATCGCTAATAAAAATATATTTATACTGAATCGTTAATAAATATATATATTTTTACTCTCTCTTTTTTTCTCCTTTGATAGAATTAAGCTCAGTGTTTTGCACCATTTTTTAATTTTAAGTATTTTATATTTTATTATGTAATTTATTGTATAATTTGCAATTACTTTATCAATAGAAGTATGTAAGTTTTATTTAATATATGTTATTATTTATTTATAATTGTTTGCCATCAATTATTAAAAAGAATTTACATAAATTATTAATTATAATTTTTTATACAAATAAATTTTAGATATATTATATTTAGTACTATTATAATATTATTATGATTTCGTAATGAATATATAAGATTAATTCTATATTGAATAATATACTTTGAAGAGAAAGTTAAAACATTTGAATATAATTGAATTTGAATACTTTATATATTGTCATTGCAAATTATTTTTTATAATAATTCTTAATTTACTGTAAGAAATGTAATCAAATATTAACACAAATAATTATTTAAATATTTAGATTTAAATTTAAAATTTAAGTTTAAGTAAAACTAAAAAATTTAAAATAAAAATTTCTTACTTGTCACTTATGCACACTTGATAAGATGTAACTATCCTCTTTTTCTTATCAACTTTACTCATAGTTCCCTTTTTGAAAAACAATAAGAAACTGAATCACTATCAATTACATTTTAGGAATATGTAACTAACAAAAATATAAAACTACTAGTAATAATCTATGATAATTGTTCCCTGTGTCTTTCAGCAAATGAATCCGTAGACCACTTATTCTTTGACTGTCCTTTCTCTAAATCTATTTGGGATCATTGTCTTTCTCATTTCAATTTGGTCACTCCCACCCCTTCCAATCTTTCCACTATCCTGTCCTGGTTCTTAGCGGTCTCCAGTGCTAGAGTTTCAGTTACACCTTACTTCCCTTTACTGCTCTCCACAACCGTTTACCACATCTGGAAGAAACGTAATGCCCAAACCTTCACGAATGAAACCTTGGCGGAGGAGAGGGTGCTTTCTAGCGTAATCTCCCATGTTAGGGAACTGCTTAGCCTAAACATCGAGCGGAGGTAATTTAGCTTAAAACTGTGTTTTTAACAAGTTAATTGCTGAGTTTTTTCAGGTTACAGCAGCAGAGGTTCACTTTGGACTGCCCCTGATTGCTTAGAGGAGCAGCACAACTATTTTTCGGCGACAATTTTCAGGCCATTTTTAGGCCTAAATTGTGTTTGATTGCCTCAGGTTTACCACGGTTGGCAGACTAAGAGCTGGCATTTCCTTGTTTGGATTGGTTTTTTCTTGGGTCATGTATGTTTGTCAATTGGTTGTCTTTCTTGTTGATTGTCCAGACTATGGCTTTTGTCGCTTTCCCTAGGCTTGGTATTTTCCTTGTCTTGTTTCCCCAATTTCAGGCTATCTCTTTAGCTAGCTGAGCCTTAAGAGGTTTAGGCTATGAACTATTTGTATATATTATTTTGTTCATTAATTTATTTACTGATTTACCCAAAAAAATCTATGATACAAAAAAATATTATAATAATAATCTAAAATAACTTTATTATAAATTTATATTTAATAAATATGATAACTTTCATTAAAAAAATTTACATTATTTTGTATAACTCATTTTAACTTATAATATATAATAGTTGCTTAATCATAGTATATCATGCATGTTTCAAATAATAGTACATTAAGAGCCAAGAATATTTTGATATATATGAATTTACTTTCAAGTCTAATACATATGCATATGCATATGCACACACATACACATACAAATACTTATATAAAATTTTATTTAAATATTTAGAATTACTAAAAGTATAATCTTAGTATTAGAGATACGTAAAGTGAATGTAATTCAAAACAAACGAAATTTTACTAATAATTATTTATTTTTGATATTTGTGGATTGATTTCGATTTTACAAATAGAAATTTATTGTCCAATATTATATGTACATAAATTTTAAAATGGCTAAAGCACATTAAGAATTGAGAATATTTTGATATATATAGACTAGATGCATAATTTTATCATTGTAGATACTACACATATCAAAGTTTACTAACAACTAATCTTTAACGATTTTGAATAAATTTTTTTGATATATATAAATTTATTTTAAAATTTTGTAATATTAATTGCTTAAAATATATTTTCAAAATTAGAGTTACTTTTATTAGAATTTGCAGTATATCCTTACACACCCTTGTGTTACCCCTTAAATAAAGAACACAACACCCTACATAGATCCATATAGGTCCTGTGTTGACATTGCAAATTTTTAGAGATTTACCAAGACAACATGGTCTATTATATGGATCCTTGTTTAGGCCATATGGCTCATTAAACAGTTAGAGTTTCACATATAAGGAAAAAAAGAAGGAAAAAAAGATGAATTGTTTTTGGCCAAGAAATATCAAGATGTCATTTTGAAACTGCTATACATCGGTTTTGATCAAGATTACATTATTCTTTAAATGTAAAGCAAGAGTTCAACAAGAATTCTTTGAAGAATTAAGATTTAAGAATAATAATTTCTTTGTCTTATTTTCTTTACTTTTTTGCTAGTATTCATTATTTGATTAGGAACTAAATTATGATATATATTTAGGTAAGACGAACCTATGATGTAATATGTTTTGATTAATGCTTTGATTTAATAAAATTCTAGTTTTCTTATGATTTATTTACGGTTTTATATTGATTGAATTGAAGGAGCAAAAGTGGATGATTCAGTACTTGATTCATACATCAGGATTTGAGAGATTAGATGCATGTTTAGATCACAACATGAATAAAGAGGGCTAAAAATGAGTTATTAAAGAGAAAATCATAAGGTCTTTCTAGGTTAGGGTACAACCTATCAAGAGAGTTCATAAAACAAATTAATGCATTCTTAGTTTTTTTAAATTTGAAAGAGGTTTCAATTGATTAAGTTATGAATACGGGTATTATGTCTTGAGAGAGAATATAACCTAAGTTAAGATCTCTTACCAGTCTAAGAAACTATATGCATTCATTAAACTAAAGGAAATTTAATATAGTACAATTCTGGGGGATTTCTCACTTAAATCTAGTTATTTTGTTGATTGATTTATTATTGATGATAGTTTTGTTTTAGTATATAGATTTATTATTATATTTCTTATTCAGTCATCTATAATTGTTGGACTAGCTTGTTAAGTTTAACAATAGAGGGCAGGATTGAGTTGTACTTGTCAGTGCTAACTATAACTATACTATGCATTTGCATAATTAAATAATCAAGTTTTTAACATTGTTACCAGGGTCTAAGCATTAATATTAACGAGTTTATAAACTGAATAGACTAGATTTTATTTTATTTTATTTTATTTTAAATTTATTATTTATTTAATATTTTTTATTCCTTTTATTTTATTACTTTTTGTATGTTCAATTTCAATGATTCTATGAATATTATCGAGCCACATCTTGGAATCAAAAGAATCTTGCATATAAGAAGAAGACTTTAGAGGATACTAGAAGTTAAGGGAGTACATATGAATACAAAAAATATGAGGACATTGAAATATTTTTGCCACACCAAATTCCCAAGGCATTAGCTCAAGCATTATGAGGCCTAACATAAAAGCATCTCATTTTGAGCTAAAGCCTACCTTTTATCCATGATGCAACATAATATTTTGGAGGTTTACCATCTAAAGACCTCAACCTACACTTATTTATATTTTTTTTAGAATTGTTATACACCAAGGTTCAATAGTATATCCCCATTAGCCATCAAGCTTCAAAGATTACCTTTCTTTTTTATGGATAAAGCTAGAGCATGGTTGTAAACCTTACTAAAATGGTTAATCCCTATATAGTACCAGCTTTTAAATACATTTTTGGCCAAACACTTTCTTTATTTAAGCTTCAGAAATGAGGTAGCAAATAATCACTTTTTCCAAGAGGGAAGTAGAACCTTTATATAAGGCTTGGGAGAGATATAAAAAATTATTAAGGTCCTATTCATATCATAGATTAAAGAAATGGATGATAGTTCAGACTTTCTATAATAAAATGACCTATAACATTAAGATTTTTGTTGATGTTACTATCAGTTGAGCTTTGATGAACGAAACAATAGATGAAGTGCACACTTTGATAGAGGACATAGCTCAAAACTAGTATTAATGGTTAAATAAGAGAGTCACTCCTAAGAAGATTCTAGGTGAGTACGATCTAGATGCCTTGAGTCTTCTAGCTACTAAAGGAGATGTTTTTTCTAAAAAATTTGATCATATGAATATTAATTATGTTAGTGCTACTAATGTAGTTTGTGATATTTGTGGATCCCAAAGACACCTAAGTATAGATTGCCAATTAGGGAACTAATTTTTGTATGACCCTTCTATAGAATAAGTTGAATTTATTAATAACCCCAACTAAAAGAATGTCCTATTCTCTAACACCTATAACCCTAGTTGGAGGGATTCTATAGATTAAGTTAAAATTTTAATAACCCTAACTAGAAGAATGTCCTATTCTCTAACACCTATAACCCTAGTTGGAGGGACTATCCCAATTTCTCCTACAAAAATAAGTTTGACCCTATCCCCTAAAATAATAGGCAGTCATATGGTTTTCAACCTAGTTCATTTAGCCCCTCCTTAAATATCTAAGAATCTTTTCTAGATAAGTTCCTTACTGCTTAGCTAAATAGAATGAAGTATTCGAGGAGGAGATTAAGAAGCTCAATTATAAGGTGGATTCAGTTACTACTTATAGCAAGATGCTTAAAGCTTAAATTGCTCAATATGCTACTTTCATTATTAGATCACCAAGTCAATTACTTAGCAAACTTGAGAATCCTATAGAGCATGGTAATACTATGATGCTAAGGGGTGAGGATCTAATTAAAAGCTTTAGGTTAGAGAAGATCGAAAGTAGGGGAAGTAAGGGAAATAAGACACCTTTTTGAGAGGATAAGGAGCTTGAAAAAGAAAAAGGAGAGGGAGAAAAACACAAATACATTTCTGATGCACCTAGAAGCCACCTATATTGTCTTCCAATAGATTGGTTAAGGTAAAATTAAATAAGAAATTTGGGAATCTTTTAGAGAATTTCTAGTATATATATATATATATATTTGGGAATCTTTTAGATAATTTCTAATATATATGTGTGTGTGTGTGTGTGTGTGTGTGTGTATGTCCTTTTACTGACACCTTAAAGTGAATGGCTTCTTATGCCAAGTTTTTGAAGGACATCTTATCTAATGAAAAAAGGCTTAAGGAATCTGAAGCCACAACCTTAAATAAACAGAGCAAAGTCACAAATCAAAATGGCCTGCCTCTAAAACTTAAGATCCTGGCAACTTCTCTATCCCTTATACCATTGGCGATATCAACTTTAATTAAGTGATGTAGGGGCAAATATCAGCCTCATGTTTCTATCTGTTTATAAGATGCTTGAGGTGGGAAATCTTAAACCTACAACTATTTCTTTATAGTTGGCATACCATTCTTCAAATGTTTAGTAAGTAAACTAGAAGATGTACCTATTAGAATTGGCAAGTTTCTTATTCCAATAAATTTTGAAGTCATATATATAGCTAAAGATAGGAACGTGTCATTGATTTTAGGACATCCTTTCTTGGCCACTTCCAAAGCCCTAATTGATGTTAATGAAGGGATGCTAACCCTAAGGGTCGAGGATAAGAAATTGGAATTTAAGAAATCTAAAACCAAGATTCCCATTAATGGTAAGTTGATTGACCTATTTTCATGTTAGTCAATATTGTAATAAACCATAAGTGCACGATGTAGCTGTAGCTAGTACTAGCAAGTACAGGTTGATCCCATAAAGACTATGAATACTAATATTTACCCTTTCCCTATCATGATCTTGCCACCGACCACCACTTGTATTGCTGCCAATTGATAAAAATAAAGTTTAGGTTCCTGAAATTATTTTTCTTCAATTTTTTTAGATTTATTGAGAATTTGAGTTTTTTTCAGTTATAGAAGTTGTTCTACTCATCAAGAGCTTTCATTTGGTGTAAAATTGATGAATGCTTAGATTGAAAAAAATTTTGTCATTGGAAGAATATTCTAATGATCATGGAATATTCCAATTATCGGAGATACTACTTCAACGACTTTTTAAAGAAACCTATAAATTGTGATGATCATTTTTTCCTTAGTAACTATAGCAAAATTCTTAATGGTTTGTGAATTAAAAATCTCATAATGTTAAAGTAAAAATATGATTGAGGACCAAATTGCATAATTAGACCATCCTAGAGACTAACAAGTACATTAATGAGTTAAGTTCATATCTATCCACCGATACCGAATCCATACCCTTTATCAAGTATGGTTCTAGAATGATGTGATTGATGACATGTTAAGACAAGATAGATTCCTTTACACTTATACATATGGATAATATGTGATATAAAGTACCTAGAAGTATATACATATACATTTTTAATTTAAGTAAGTCATTATCATGGTGCCATTGCGAGTAATACCACATTATCTAAGTATATGGATATAGATTTGGGTACATATAGCATAATACATGCATTTATAATGGTCCTCTCATGACTGAGTGCTTGTTTGGAAAAAATTACGTGATTGATATTTGGTTTATGTGTAGATGTGCTTGATTGTGATTTTGGAGCAGAAAAGTCTAACGTGCCACCTGATGGGAATTAGGACTAGGTGCACACTATTTTAATTATGAGAGATGATTGTGATATGAGATTGATTTATGATATGGATCAATCCTGGTTGATGTTTGGCTCTTGGTCAAATCTTTGTTTGATATGTATATTATCGATGTGATCATGACTTCAGACATATTTAGTAAAGGCTAGTATGTTAGTAATGTTTAGCTCCCTGTAGCCCCTTGGACTAAGAGATCCTTATGAGTATATGAGTATAGGTGCATGGCTGGGCCGTTACTGATGCTTAGCTCCTCACAAATATTGGGCTTTAGGGTTTTACAGATATTCCTTTTCCACGATTTACTATATAATACATGTGATTTTTCATGCATCATATATATGTGTTTATACTAATATAAATGGTATATTGTGTGACCATTTTATTGGTTGTCGTAGGGCAATATGGACTTAATGAGATTTGACTCTCCCTCAACTATATTTTTTAAGTCAGCTCCCACTGTAATATACCTAATTTTATGTAAGCTTTTCATTTATTTCACTTGTATTTTCACTCTAGCATCTGCAGCATATGATTTAGTATGTTGAAAAAAATTTCTTCAGATGTACGTACATATGCTAACATTATTGTACTTCATTATGTTTGTACTTATGCTTGTGTTGTCACTAGTAGTTAGGCTTATGCATGATATGAGGACTTCAGCTTTCAGGTTTCACGTGCTCGTTCGGGTTGTTACAAAGTTGGTATCAAATCTTAGGTTAAAATATTTAAGGCCAAGGGTGTAGTTTTGCTTGGCACTGTAAACACCTAGGAATTTATTTCCTCTTTAAAATAACATCCTTACTTAAAATAATTATATGTTATTATTAGTGGTACTAACCATTCCTTTGCTTTCTTTATCAGCTTAAACATACATGAGAAATTTCTCACCCAACTTAACCTAGAGGCCCACGATGAGGTCTAGATACAGATGAGACACCTGCCCCACTGCCTGTGCTAGAAGGCAAAGTAGGCGTAAGACAACCAAGACTCAAAAGGCACTTGTAGAAGAGCCAGAGGTGTCATAGAGAGTTCTCGAGGTACTTATATTTGACATGTAAATGTTTCTACCAAGAATAAAAGCTAACAGTGACATGTTCTAAGATTTGATGATAATGATGCATTAAAAAATGATGATGCAATAATAACAACAAGCCCTACCACCAATTGTAGCCTTAGGGCAGGATAATTCAAACATACAACTATCAATATTGTATTTAAGGTTCCAACCTTTAAAGTTTAATGTGACCAAACCTAGGGAAACCATTGATTTCTTGGATGAGGTGGAGATCTGAGGAAGGAGGCTGCACTATTATGATATCCAATTGGTGGGTCTAGTGGAGATGTCTTTGTAGGGAGTGGCGAAAATTTGGTATTGAGATCACATCCTACCACACTTGGGTGCAATGTCTTGGTCGCACTTTTGGGAGATGTTTATGGACTATTTCCTCTCCATTTTAGCTAGAGAGGCACTTAGATTATAGTTCTTGAATCTATACTAGGCAGATAGACTTCATTTGATTAAGAGTGCATATGCACCAGAGGTTGTTTTTGATGATTTAAGGAAGAACAACTAATATGTAATTGGGTTAGGAACCCCTTTCTTTCAAAATGACTATAAATTGTTGGGAGAAGCTCTCTACTATAATGGATATGGCCAAGCAGTTGGAAAGGATCCTTATAGAGCATGGTGTTATATCTATTGGACACCAAGGTAGGAGGCATTCAACAAAAACCTCCAGTTTTAAGCAATGATAGTAGCAACAATCAAAATTTTTTAGAGGATTCAGGTTCGCACATGGAGTAGGTTGTAGTAATAACGGATGAAGATCAGGATGTAGCAGTTTAGGTTTAACATCCTCCATTTGCCAGTAATGTGGTAAGGCATAACAAAGCCATGTTACATATCACCAGGAAGTTGCTATAGAGATGGCTAGTACAAGCATCAAATCAGAGACTGTCCAATATTGGGATATCAACAAACCTCTTCTAATGTAGTGCAACCTCCATTTTAGTAGCCACAAGTGGGGCCATAGTTTGGTTCCTAGAAGGAGTGAGGTTTTAGAGGGAGACATTTAGGAGGTAGATTTGGAGGTTACAGTCAGGGACAAGCCCTTTTAGCGTACAGGTTGTGGTCAAGCCAAAGTGTTCACCCTTACCCCCTAAGATGCATAAACTTCAAATGCGATGGAATCTAGTATTCTTCTCTTCTTTGGATTAGAAGCTAAAGTTATGATAGATCTGGGAATAACCCATTCTTTTATGTTGCCTAACTTTATTATATGACTAGAAGTAGTACCAGATATGATAGAAGAATCCTTTCTTATATCCGCAACTCTTAGCGATGCCATAGAGGTAAAATTAATCTAACACTCATGTCCTATGGAGACTAATGATAAGATATTGAAAACAACATCTTATCATGCTACCGGTTATGGATTTTGGTATAGAATTAGGGATGGAATGGTAATTTAGTCATTACACCACCATGGATTGTAAAGAGAAGAAATTGGTGTTTCAAATTCTGGGTTAGGTAGAGTAAACTTTTGAGGGAGATAGGAGGACCATCCCATCCAACTTAATTTTAGCATTAGTCTCGGTCAGGGATACCTCCATAGAAATTAATAGCCTCCAAATGGTTCCAGTAGTTCAGAAGTTTTCATATGTATTTACCGAGGAGTTATTAAGGCTACCTTTTGAGAGAGATATTGAGTTCTACATTGATTTAGTACTCGGTACATCTCTAATTTCTATACTTCCATATAGAATGGCACCTATAGAGTTAAAGGAATGAAAAGAACAATTGTAAGATTTATTAAATAAGGGATTCATAAGGCTAAGCATATCACTATAGGGTGCATCGATAATATTTGTAAAGAAAAAGGATGGTTCTCTCCAATTATGTGTTGATTATAGGCAGTTTAATAAGGTTACCATCTGCAACAAGTATCCATTACCTCGAATTGACGATCTGTTTGATCAAATTCAATGAGTTAGTTGTTTTTCTAAGATCAACTTAAGGTCTGGATGTCATCAGTTGATGATCAAAGGAGATGATATAGTTAAAATTGCCTTTAGGAATCGATACGACGCCTTTAGGAATCGATACGACCATTATAAATTACTAGGAAACTTATTTAGCCTTACCAATACTCCAATAACTTTTATGGATCTAATGAATAGAGCTTTTAAATTACTTTTAGATAGGCTTGTAATTGTCTTTATCGATTACATTTATGTGTATTCACGAATAGATAAGGAGTATGCCCAATATTTTAGGACACGTGGTATCTTATGAGGGAATACAAGTGGACTAGAAGAAGGTGGAAGCTGTAACAAATTGAGAATGACCAAAGATAGTAACAGAAGTGCAAAGCTTTCTAGGATTAGTAGGTTACTATCGAAGATTTGTCCAAAAGTATTCCAAAATAGCAACCTTATTGAAACATGTGACACAAAAGAATTCTAGATCATTTAGTCTGATGCCTGTGAAGAGAGCCTTCAAAAGCTAAAGAGTGGTTAACTACAGTTCCAATCCTAGCGTTACCAATTGAAGGTGGAGAACTTCAATTGTACTGTAATGCTTCAAAAGTTAGCCTAGGATGTGTGTTAATGCATAATGGTAATGTAATTACTTATGTATCCAGGTAATTGAAAAGGCATGAACAAAATTACCATATTCATGATTTAGAAATGGAAGCAATGGTCTTTGCCTTAAAGATTTAGTGACACTTTCTGTATGGTGAGATGTGTGAAATTTACACAGATCATAAGAGTATAATATATATATTTCAACAGAAGGACTTAAATCTGAGGCAAAAAGGGTGGATGGAACTACTAAAGATTATGACTGCAATATTCAATATCATATTGGAAAGGTAAATGTTGTGGCCAATGCAATAAGTAAGAAGTCCTCAAGTAGTTTGGGACATATTGTAGTAGAGAGAAGAGCTTAAACCAAGGAGTTGCATATTTGATATATCAAGTACTCAATTTCAGAGTTCATAATTAGAAGTACTATTAGCAAGCATCAAAGTACAATTGGTATTTCTAGACAAGATCATGATCATTCAAGGTTAAAACCTTAAGCTTTAAGTGCTTATATATAAAGTATGAGAAGGACATCACACAAATTTTAAGATTGATGGGGGAGGCATATTAAAGTTGAATGGGATATTATATGTTACAGATATAGAGAATTAAAGCAAGAGATTTTAAAGGAAGCATAATATACCACATATAGTGTACAACCGTGTCCACCAAGATGTGTCATAACATTGTAGATATGTATTGGTAGGATGGTATAAAAAAAGATGTGGCTTAATATGTCTCTAATTGCTTGACTTGCCAATAAGTAAAAGCTGAGCATTAAAGACCCTTAGGTAAGCTTCAACCATTGTCAATTCCTGAATGGAAATAGGAAAAGATCATAATGGATTTTTTGGTTGGCTTTATACAAGGACCCGATGTGATTCATTTTGGGTGATCATGGATAGCTTGACAAAGTTAGGCCATTTTTTACCCATGCAATCCATTTACTCTATGTCTAAGCTCACATGAGTGTATATAAAGTAGATATTGTGTCTCTATGGGATGCTCATATTGATAGTCTCTGATCAATGATCACAACTCACATCTTGATTATGGAGGAAGTTATAAGAGGCATAGGGCGCCAAGTTAGATTCTACCATAATATTCCATCCTCAAATTGATGGGCAATCTGAAAAGATAATTCAGACCTTACAAGACATGCTGAGGATGTGTATGATGGACTTTATTGGTAATTGTGATTCACACTTGCCTCGGATCAAGTTCACTTACAATAATAGCTATCACAGTAACATTAGGATGTTACCTTACAAGGCATTTTATGAATGAAAATACAAATCACATATGTGTTGGGAGGAAGAAGGCGAGAGGTAGATAGAGGGCTAAGAACTAATCAAGATCACATTAGAGAAGATTCTATTGATCAAGAAAATACTAGAGATAGTGTTCAGTGGACATAAGAGTTATGCAAACCTGAAGCATAAGGACGTGGAATTTCAAGTCGTTGATTCAGTATTGCTAAAGGTATCTGTGATGAAGGTGATGAGGTTTAGAAAGAAACTGAAGTTATCTTTAAGATATATTGGACTTTACGAGATAATAGATAGGGTTAGAAACATGGCATATCAATTGGTGTTACCTCTGGATATATTGTAAGTCCAGCTAGTATTCCATGCTTCTAAGTTTCATAAGTACATTTTTTATCCTTCTCATATACTCCAACTATAGAATGTAAAGGTGAATGAGAATCTGACCTATAAAGAGGAACTAGTAGCTATTTTGGATTCTCAAGTGTGTCAATTACAGTCAAAACAAATTCCTTTGGTTAAGGTGATGTGGGGGAATGACAATGTCAAGGAGATCACTTGGGAAACAGTGCGAAAGATGCGAGAGTTATATCTATACTTATTTCCTTAATAGAACATTGTTGTAATATTTGAGAATAAATTTTTTCGCAAGGAGGGGACATTGTAATATCCTCCTATACATATGTATGTATATATGTATGTTTGTATATATGTATCTATATATGTATCTATGTATGTATTTATGTGTATTATCATTTCCACACACACACACACACACACACACATATATATATATATATATATCATTTCCACCCTCTTCATTCCTATTTTTCATCTTTACCCCAAGGTTACTATTTATGAAATTATCCTTTTCCTCTATTCTTCACTTTCGATGTCTTTAACTGGCCAACCACATATACCAATCAACTCCTCTCGAGCCCGTCATAAGTATACCCATTTCACCTCACAACAACACCAAAATCATCAGTAAAATCGTAGAAAAATTCAAATCTTTGATCTGTTGCCTCTGATGAGTGTTGACCACCACCACCACCACCATTAGACTCCCCTTTATAATAAGAGAAAAATTCTTATTATCTTGTTGTTGTTCACCACCTATATCGCTGCCGATTGGTGCAATATGTTAGGGCCTCGAAATAATTTTTCTTTAATTTATTTAGAATCTAATTTTCTTATAGTTATAAAAGTTGTTCTACTCATAAAAATCTTTCATTTGGTTTAAAATTGATGAATTTTGAGACTAGAAAATTTTGCAATCTCGGGAGGAGTATTCCAATCACCGAAGATACTATTCTAGCAACTTTGATTTTGGAAATTTTTTGAAAAATCCTATAAAATTTTTTGATCATTTTTTCCATAAAATCGTATCGAAATTCTTAATGGTTTGTGAATTAAAATCTTGGAAGGTTTGGGTGAGAATAAGATCAAGGGTTAAATTGAATAATTGGACCATCCTAGTAAACCCAATGAGTCCAAGGTTGTTAATTGAGTCTAGCTACTTATAAATGATACTGATTAAGATATTTCTCTTCCTATTTTATAGGTATATCAAGAGTAATATCGTAAGGTTCAGACTAACAAGTACATCAATTAGGTAAGTTAATATCTATCTACTAATACCATATCCATACCCTTTATTGAGTATGGTTCTAGATTGATATGATTAATGGCATGTTAAGCTAAGATATATGCCCTTATCCTTATGCACATGGATATTATAGGACATATATATAGATAGATATATCTATAAGTGCCTATAAGTATATACATATACGTTTTTAATTTTAGTAAGTCATTATCGTGGTGCCTATGCAATTAATATCGTGATATCTAAGTATATGGATACAAGTTTGGGTAACTTTACCAAACTACACGAATTTATGATGGTCTTTGCATCACTGAGTGCTTGTTTGAAAAAAAATGTATGATTAATGTTTGATTTATTGTGTGGATGTGTTTGATTATGGTTGTACAGTAGGAAAAATCTATAGGACGTGCCACTTGAGGTGTATGTATCAAGACCAAGCATACAATAGTTGGATTATTATAAATGATTTTGATATAAAATTAATATAGAAACAAATCAATCTTGCTTGATGCTTGGCTTCTTGTCATATCTTTGTTTGACATATATATTATTGATGTGATCATGAATTTGGAAGTATTGAGTAAGGGTTGGTTTGTTGGTAATTTTTAGCTCCCTGTAACCCCTTGGGACTACGAGAGCCTTACGGCTATATGATTATAGGTTTATGGTAGAGTTATTAGTGATGCTTAGCTCCCCGCAACCATTTAATGTTTAGCATTGTGAGGATGTACCTTTGGAGATTAAGGTCTTATAGATATTCCTTATTCACGATTTACTATATACTACATATGATTCGTCATGCATTATTTATATGTGCTTACTAATATAGACAGTATATTATGTGAGCATGTCACTAGGTGTTGTAGAGTGATATGGACTTACTTAGTAAGGTTTTACTCTCCCTCAACTCTATTTTTTTAGGTCAGCTACCATCAACTTTGCAGCAATGACTTTCAGGGGCATTGGTTGTAGTACTTCTATTTATGCGCTTCGTTTAATTTCACTTGTAGTACTTCATTGTGATTGTACTTATGCATGCTCATATTGCCACTAGTAGTTAAGCTTACATACAATTTGAGGTTTCGGCTTTCAAGTTTCATCTGCTGGTCACATGCCCATTCAGTTCGTGGCAATATTGTACAAATTATTGAGAGAGTTAAGTGCATTTATATTTGTGTGAGTATGATATAAGCCTTTAATGCATTGTATGATTAAGACAAAAGTTCTTAAGTTGTGATTGAGATAGTGCGATCATTTGGAGAGCAATTAAGCTATATAGGGTTCTTCTTAACTCATGACAAAGAAGATATGTAAAGAGTTCCTCTTTATACTTAGAAAAAAAGATTTGTAAGGATTCCTCTTTAAAAAAGGGTACATTGTGTTTCTTTTCACCGATTGAAACAGGGAGAGAGTTAAATCTTCAAACTAAACTTAAATACACATAATCTAGTAATTATTTTGAATAAATCATTATAAAATTGTTTTTACACTCTTTTCTTTATCACATTAATATATTTGTACTTGGTATTATTGTCATTTAGTTAATTTTCACATTCTTATATTATTGAAAACAATCCCTTTACTAGTTAGGGATAAGACTGTGTACTATATTAGACTTCTCCAGACCTTGCTTATCAACGAGACTTTCACTGGATTATTGTTGTTGTTTCATTAATTCATTATTTTATAAAGAGTATTTCAAAATTCATATCACATATTTTATCTCCCTTTTATATATCATCCAAGGAACACTAATTACTACCTAAAGTGACATGTATTATTTTACAATATAAAAGGTTTTCTTGAGTGATAGAATAGGAAAAATTGAAATGTGTAAACATTTTGATTGAAATTTATATTGAAATAGAAAAGCTAAATAATAAGAAAAAGATGATCACAAAGAGTAGTTGATTTCATTATAAGAACCTAATCTATAAAGAATTACAATGTTATATTCTTTCATATTAATTTTAAGCGCACCTTCTCTAGAATCATATGAACACAAGAACACATTAAATATTTAAAAAATATATAATTAACATATAATATTATCATCGTTTGTAAGTTTTATTGATTTTGAACTTTATGAATGTAGTGTTTGTATTGTGTCATTTTAAAATTTATAAATTATTTGTCGAGATGAAACTATATTAATTGGAATGATTGTTTTATATACAATTAACACTTATACAAATTTGAAAAGGTAGACAATAACAAACTAATGGAATATAATTAAAAAAACGCATACAAAATAATTTGCTAATACATATATGTGATTTAGTTATGCCAACAGAATGGAGAGATAAAGAAAGAGGCATTTGGGGTGTGTGTGTGTGTGTGTGTGTGTAAGTACCTATAAGTATATACATATACATTTTTAATTTAAATCAGTCATTATCATAGTGCCTATGTGAGTAATATCATGATATTTAAGAATATGGATACGAGTTTGGGTACTTATAACAAACTACATAAATTTATGATGATCCTTGTATGACTGAATGCTAGTTTGGAAAGAAAATTATGTGATTGATAGTTGGCTTATGTGTGGATGTGTTTGATTGTAATTGTGATGTACCCTTAGAGATTAGTGTCTTGTAGATATTCCTTCTCCACGATTTATTGTGTATTGGATGTGATTTGTCATGCAGTATATACATGTGCTTACTAATATAAGCGGCATATTGTCTGAGCATGTCATTGGGCATTGTAGAGCGTTATGGACTTATCAGTAAGGTCTCACTCTCTCTCAACTCTATTTTTCATATTAGCTACCATCAACTTCGCATCAATGACTTTGAGGAGCGTCTATTGCAATGTACCTACTTCTATGTATGTTTTTCATTTATTTTTACTTGTACTTACAATTTAGAGTCTGCAATGATATGATTTAGCATGATGAAAAAAATTTCTTTCAATGCACGCGAACATTATTGTACTTCATTGTGCTTGTACTTACTCGTGCTTATGTTGTCATTAGTATTCAAGCTTATATATGATTTGAGGGTTTTGACTTTTGGGTTTCATGTGTCGGTCATATACTCGTTCTAGTTGTGACAATCTTGCATGAACTATTCAGAGAGTTAAGTGCATTTATATATGTGTGAGCATGATATGAGCCTTTAATGCATTGTATGATTAAGAAAAAAGTTATTGACTTGTGATTGAGCTAATGCAATCATTTCGAGATAGCTATATAAGGTTCTTCTTAGCTCATGACAAAGAAGATGTGAAAGAGTTCCTCTTTATAAGTGGAAAAAAAGATGCGTAAGGGTTCCTCTTAAAAAAACGTATGATACATTTCTTTTCACCTATTGAAAAAGGAGAAAGAGTTAACTTTTCAATCTGAACTTAAGAAGTACATATAAACTATTTGACTAAATCATTATGAATTTGCTTTTACACTTTTCTTTATCTCATTATTGTATTTGCACTTGATATTATTGTCATTTAGTTAAATGTCATATTCTTGTATTATCATAAATAGTCTTTATACTAGTTAGGGGTAAAACTGTACACTACAGGACCTCCTTAGACCATGTGTATCAACATGACTTTCTCTTGGTTATTGTTATTTTTATTTAATTAATTCATCATTTTATAAAGAATATTTCAAAATTCATATAAACACAATTTATCTCCCTTTTATATATCTAAGGAACTCTAATTACTACCTAGAGTGACATATTATTTTACAACATATTATTTTACTACCTAGAGTGTCATATCCCTTTTATATAACTAATATACATAATTGTATCAGCATTTGTAAATTTTATTAATTTTGAATTTTATGAATGTGGTGATTGTATTGTGTCACTTTAAAATTTATAGTCTTTTCTTGAGATGAAAATATATTAATTGGAACGGATTTTTTTTTCAATCACATATTTATCATATTAAAAATAAGCTCTTTTATAAACATGAAAGATACGTTTTAGAAAAAAATATAATTAATAGTGAAATACATTTAAAAAGGTGGACAATAACAAACTAGTGGAATATAATTGAAAAAAGGAAGCACAAAAAATAATTAATACGTATATGTGAGTCAACAGAAATAGAGAGAGAGAGAGGGGAATTTGATGACAAAAGGTCCTATAAGAGAAGCAGATGGTGACAGCAAAGGAAAAATTGCTTACACTGCAATGCTTGTCATGTAGCTTCTTCTTTAGCATTCGCAAGACTACAAGTTGTCATTTGTCACTTAGAGAGTGAAAACGCAATTGAGAAAATCTTCTGATTTCGCTCCATACATTGGGAATTGTTGCTCAATACGAATAAAGTGTTAAGGTTGTTTTTATTAGGTTTTTAAGTGTGGATGAAATATCACGATGGAAAGAGATGAAATTAGTGAGAGACGTATAGGTAAAAAGGATCCATAAATTCAATGTTTTAAAGTTTTAGGTTAAAGCGAGGTGTTAAAGTCACGAGTATGTTTTGTAATATTTTTACCTAACCTTCCTACTGTTCACATATGATGCATATTTCTCCGTTAGGCTCATGATGATCTCTTAAGTGAGCTCCTCAGTGCAAACAAGTAATATCAGAGCCGGTCGTTTCCCAAAAGACAAGTAAAGAGATAGTAGTTGAATCCTATGATTGCCATCTTCTTACGAAAGAGCAAAGAGACTCCTGGTAAGCCTAGACCACTACAATAGAAAAGCTCTTAATGACGTCGTATATTTGAGTTGCTAAGAAAAAAAAATTTGCTCAAAGGGTTGAGAGAAAGCTTAAGTCTAATGTGAAAGTTTACATTTAAAAAAATTGTTAAGATTTCAATTGTAAGCAAAAATCTCACATTAAAAAAGATGAAATTAATAAAAAATATATAAATGAAAAGAATCATAAACCTAATGCTTTAAATTTTAGATCGGAGCTTAATGTCAAACCTACAAGTTTCCACTCACTAGATAAAGAACTTCCAAGTCAACTCTCGAGCGCCAATAGTTTTTGTTTCGTGACGATCGTGAACATCAAATATAACTAATCCCAAAATCATTGGCAAATTCTATAAAAGAGCTCCTGTGATATACTTGATTATTCATGTTAGCCCTTGTGTTTTTAATTCGTTCACCTTAACCTCTGTGTTTTTTATTCTCATTCAAGATAACCCAATTAGCTATTTTCGGACAAATTTGCCATTTGAATCAAGAAATTAAAAAAATGTATTTCAATAATCTAAGGATAAATTTGTCCAAAAATAGC
>JANKOE010000005.1:65560553-65593320 GCA_026284465.1 Erythroxylum citrifolium | reverse complement strand
ACTGTACTAACTTGGGATGTCCTGAGCATAACCATTCAACTACCAAATTGACTTCATTAAACTCTCAAATCTCAACTTATTTGACTTATCACATTCCACCACATCTCATCAATCATAATTCCTATCTTTCTTTTCCATAACATCTCACTTATGTATATATATATATATACACATACATACATACATATATATATCAACAATTCATGTTCAAAATCATCAACTCAAGTTGATAACCTCTTCACTTATATCTAACTTCAACTCACATCATTCATACACAATCCATATTTCATTAACATCAAAAGAATAAAGTTTTACAAATATTTAATGGCATTTCAGGCCACAATACATTGTCTCACAATCTGAAATTACAAAAGATACTTGAACAATTAAACTTGAAATGTGACTAAAACATTGTGCTTTCCCAAAACCAAGTTAAAATACAAAATAGCAAATTTGAAGTAATTCCCTTAGGATTTTGATCACTTGATCTCTTAGCTATCACCTGAAGATGGGACAAAAAGGAGGTGTACTTGAAAGCTCGTGGGTAACAGTTTATAACGAAAAAATAAGCAAAAACCTTTGAAAACATTTACTTGTCATAAAAAATTCTCATTGAGTTCATAAAGCACATGTTTCTCAAATTCTCATCATGTAGTCAAAATCTCAAACTACAAAACCTGAATGCATCAAACTTGTTCACATAACATAAACACATAAGCACATCAGAATGGTTTGGGTGGATCCAAAACAGAATGTACTTCACATATCCCATAAGAGTCCTGTATAGTCGTGAACAGAATGTACTAAAGCAATCTCACATAATGGTTTTGCATAGCCATGAACTTATGGGAGTCTATGAAGGAGCTTCATGCTACTAGTGAGCAGGCGGAAGAAACCTTTTGTCAAAGTGCACTTGACTTAACTTAGGGGACCACCATAAACCCACATAACATGTAATTCATGACTTGTAAACTTGTTGCCCAAAATGGCACATTTTCGAACTTTATTTCATAAACTTGATATCCTTTCAAAAATCATTTCCATTTTTCAATTCATAAATAAATCACACAATTCATATACCAATCATACAACACTTTCTTAACACATTTAAAGGGCAATAAATGCATATTTATGATGCGATTAACAGCATTAAACTTCTTTGATTCAAAGAAAACATTATTGGCTTTTTTCCTCTATTATAAACATATATCCACCTTGTTTTCCTTGCTTAAAGACTTGTTCAAAATGCCTCTCCTCTTGCTCCTCTTGCCTTTCTTGATTTCCTTCATCAATAACAAAAAAAAACCCGCAAGTGCTGTGGTGGAGTGGCTGGGGCTCCTCCTCCCTTAACCAAAGTCTCGGTTTAGAGTCTTGGGAATGGAGTCGCACTTGTGAGGGAGAGCTTTGCCGCCTATATGGTCCTACCCGGCTCAAATCCGGATTAGTCGATTGCCCGTGAGGCATCGGATACCGGATGATTTAACCAAAAAATAACAAAAATTCCACTCAATAGGGTTTTCAATTGAAAATCCCACAAGGTGCAATCACCAAAATTGATTCTAGAATACTTAAACCCATGCATTTTTTAAATTTCATGAACCTAAATCCTTCCAAAAATCTAAAAGATTAACAACGATCTTACCTTGAATCTTCACCAAATGAAAAGTTTCTTGGCTCTAATGGAAGCTCTTCTCTTCCTCTTCCTCTTCCTCTTTCCCTTCTTGAACAACCTCAAAATCTCTCTTGAAGGCTAAGAAAATTGAAACCCTAGCTTGTTTTTTTTTCTTTCTCTCCTTCTCTTCTTCTCTTTGTATTTCTCTCTCTTCTTCATGACACTCTCTCTTTTTCTCTTCAATTTTCCTTCTTCTCTCTTCTTAATATACAAGACCACAATTTCTTCTTCCATTTCTACCCTTAATAAGTCCAAAATGTCCATTTCACCCTTCCTTATAGGCTTATGTTCTATTAACCTTAAGTGTCTTGCCAAAACTACCCTTGACCATTCTTATATCCTTAACACTTTAATTCCAATAACCTATATCATATAATCTTTCTAACATTAACATAATAATTAACTCCACAAAATTCCATGAAGACCTCATAATTAATTTAAATCATACTTATTCATCAAGAAAAATTTTGGGGGCCAACACATACCATTTTTACCTCATAGCAACGCCAGAATCATCACAACAGTTAGGAATAAAAATTATAAAAAAAAACTCAAATATTTAATCTATCACCTCTAATAAATGTTGCTAACCACCACTACCATTATTAGACTCCTCTTAATGTTAGGAGCAAAAGTCCTAAAATCTAGTCGTTGATCAGTGCCTCTATTATCGTCGATTGACAAAAATAAAGGTCATGGCTTTGAAATAATATTTCTTCGATTCTTGGTTAAGAATCTAAGTTTTTTGCAATTATAAAATTAGTTTTACTCATCAAAAACTTTCATTTGGTATAAAAATTATTGAATTATGAGACAAAAAATTTCCGATCACTGGAGGAATATTCTAGTGATCGAAGATACTGTTGCAAAGACCTTCCAACGAATTTTATTTAAAAATTCTATAAATTATGCTGATCATTTTTCCTAAAGAACTATAGCAAAATTCTTAACAGTTTACGAATTAAAAATCACGAAAAGTTTAGGTAAGAATATGATCGAGGGTCGAATTGTATAATTAAACCATCCTAACAAACCCAATGAGTCATAAGTTGTTAATTGAGCCCAATGACTTGTAAATGACACCGATTAGGATATTTCATTTCCTATTTTATAGATATATCAAGATTGGGACCCACATGGCAACGTTTGGAATAACAAATACATTAATTAAGTAAGTCCATACCTATCTATAAATATCGAATCCATGGTACGGTGTCTGTTGTGATTTTCTCCTCCAACTTTTGCCTTTCAACCGCTTTAAGTTAGAATTAGCTCATGAAGTTCATCTTCTTGTCTTCCAAATGGCTCCAAAATCTCCTCAATTTGATAACTATGGAGAAAGTTGCACTAATTCTTGCATATATCTTTCAAATTCTTCACCTATAAGACATGAGATATAAAAATTATAACAGTTAAACATATCTAAAATCCCAAAGACTTAGAATGAATAAAACCACAGGCCTTAATTTTGTTACTATATTTCATTTCAATGAATATAATACCTAAAATACCTTTTGGATCAATACATCAGATTTCTTATTTTATTTATGCATTCATTCCAAAATCGACATCCAATTTAAATAACTATAATAAGGTTTGTTATGAAGTAGAGTTGAAAGTCACAAAGGGTTTATTGGTACAAAAATCATAAACCAAAAAAGACTAAAAGTCTAGCAAAACCTCATATTAAATTTCTTACAAAATGATGGACTAAATACATCACAAAATAACACTTATTATCTTACAAAAGGATAGACTAAATGAAACATATAATGATAGACTGAGCATCGCCATAAATCCATAAACTATTTGTCATATATTATGATAAAACAAACCTCATGTGAATGATAAGTCAAATGTCATTTGAAACTATATATGAAATCATAAATGAAGGCAATAAATGTATAAAATAAGAAGCCTATAAAAGAGAACTAGATGAATTACAAAATCAAATCATCAAAAAGAATGGGTTACAAAGTTTAATATGTTATTCTAGCAAATATAAAGATAAAAAACTTACAAGGATAATATAATTAGAATAAAGAATTTCATTTTATAGGGTTCTTAATTACCCAACATATTACAACTTTCGTATACAAGCTTATACAATAAAAGCACAAAATTAGAAGGTATATGACATTAAATGATAGGTTTGGAGAGAGCTTATTTTTCACTCCTCGCATCACTATCAACTTTGTCTAAGGCTGATTTCTCATCCCTCCATAGGCTTACAATCCTTTTATAAAGGATTCCTCAACATTGTCATAATTCTAGGCCTCAAAAGTCTTCCTCATATAGAAAAAGTTTGAATTAGATTTTAAAGTCTTTCAGACATTTGTTCCTCTATGTCTTAGTTTTATAATGGAATAAATTTCACCCAATTTGGTTAAGTATTCTGATATTTATTCCCAAAACACTACAGAATGTTTGAAAACCAGGATAATAGCCAAAACTCAACTTCAAGTCAGAATTCAAAACTCTTAGAGGCATAATAGGATTTCTGCTCCTTCATAAAAGTTTTAGAACTATGCCTCTAGTTTAATCTCCAATTGGTATTATCCAATTTAGAGGTCCATAAGCCAAGATATGGCTAAATTATAGAAGTCTATTCAATGGAACCTATCCATCCAACGAGGTAGCCATTCCAAATCAACTAAATTCAGCCTTATCAAGCAAAAGCAACACAAGAACACATCCAATTTTAACCAATATCTCATAATCAAATAGGACACTTCCTTTACCAATTCCCCTCACATCACGTTCATCATTCAAGCAAACATATCAAAATTCCATACCTCCTAAAGAAGTGATCAAAGCCCTTTTACTTCACTCTACTTGCTTCTCTTTGCCTTTGCCTTTGCCTTTGGTCGTCTCCTCCTCTACACATAACACACCCATTCAAAACTCATCTTTAAAAATTACATATACATAACAAAATCCTAGATGAAGAGAAAACCATTAAATGTTACTTGGGTTTCTACCAAAGATTAGCTTGATTCCTTCTATGAAAAATGGTGTGATGAAGAAGATGAAGTGGAGAGGAAATAGGAGAGGAAAAATTTGGAATTCCTAACCCTAAAGGTCATCCCTCTCTCCTCTCCTTATGCCCATTCATAAACTTCCAAGACTCACACACATGTTTACTTACTATTAGACACACATGCTTTATTATATTGGTCACATATGCCTTAATCCTATTGATCCATTTGTTAACTTTAGGAAAATTTGCCCATTGGTCCTTCTTCTTTCTTTAATTCCCACATTGGCATAAAATCTCATCAATTAATTACAATCTCATTCATGTTTCACGTCTAAGTATGTATAACCATGTCGAAATGTACAAATTAACCTTTTACCCATGTCTTTTACATTAAGTATCAGTATGTCCCTTACTATACTTAGATCCACTTAATTTGTTATGTCCACTTTTTATTACACCCTAGAAATGCTATAATACTTCTAGGGTATACACCTATCACAAGAGTCTGAAGTACCTACTCATACAGAATGAGCTAAATTTGAGGCAACGAAGTTGGCTAGAATTGTTTAAAGACTATGATTACATAGTTGGCTATCACCCAAGAAAAGCTAATGAGGTAGCAGATGCTTTGAGTAGGAAGTCCATTTCAGCATTGTCATTACAGCATAGTAGATGGAGATTTTCACCAGTTGGAGCTTTGATAGCTCAATTAAAAGTGAGTCCTGACTTAAGACAGATGATAGTACATACACAAAAAGATGATGTCAAGTTGCAACATATTGTACAAGTGATGCAAGAAGGGAAACAAACTAATTTTGTAGTGAAAGATGATGGAAGTTTATACTTTAAGAGTAGATTACGTGCACCGGAAGTAAAGGACTTGAAGAAGAAGTTATTACATGAAGCCCATAATAATGTGTTCATTATGCATCCTGGGGGTAACAAAATGTTCCATGACTTGAAACAACATTATTGGTGGCCATAAATGAATTGTGATGTAGTGGACTATCTGTCCAAGTGCTTGACTTGTCAATAGGTGAAAGTTGGACATCAAGTCTCATCTGGCCTATTGAATCTCATTCCTATTCCACAATGAAAATGGGATAATATCACCATGGACTTTGTTACAGGTCTACCCCTCACACAGAGAAAACATAAGGCAGTATAGGTCATAATTGACAGGCTCACTAAATATTTTATGGATCGATTAGCAGAGTTGTATATGAATGAGATTATTCGGCTACATGGAGTGCCATTGTCAATTGTTTTTTACCGAGACCCACAATTTACATCTAGGTTTTGGAAAAGTTTGCAAGCAACTTTGTGTACTCAACTGAGCTTCAACACAGCCTTTCACCCATAAATAGATGGGCAATAATTATACACGTGTTGGAAGGCATGCTTTTATGGAATTTCTAGGCAGTTGGGATGGATACATTCCTTTGATGGAATTTGCCTATAATAATGGTTATCAGTCCAGTATAGGCATGGCGCCATATGAAGCATTATATAGCAGAAAATGTAAAACCTCGATTTATTGGACAGAAATGACTGAGAACAAGATGATTGGACCTAACATAGTCAAAGAAACAGAAGAGAAAGTGAGGGTTATTTAGCAAAGATTGAAGGCAGTGAGTGATAGACAGAAAATATGTTGATTTGAAGAGGAAAGTTATTGAATATATGGTAGGTGACAAAGTTTTCTTAAAAGTTTTGCCCTGCGGAAGGGTTTTAAGATTTAGGAAAAAGGGAAAATTTAGTCCAAGATTTATTGGTCCATATGAAATCCTTAAAAGGATTGGACCAGTGCATATAGTTTGGCTCTTCCTATGGAACTATCCAAGTTCCATGATGTGTTCCATGTCTCAATGCTACAGAGGTACCAATTGGATGATTCACATGTGTTATTGGTATAAAAAATAAAGATCCAACCAGACTTCTCATATGATGAAGAACCAAAGGAAATCCTATCTAGAGAAGTGAGATAGTTAAGGAGTAAGAAAATTCCTCTTGTACAGGTGCTCTTGCAACATCATGGCATTAAAGAGGCAACTTGAGAACTAGAATCGATGATGATAATTCAATACCCGTAGTTATCCAATACAGGTATGAATTTCAAGGACGAAATTTTTTTTAAGGGGGAGAGAAATGTAAGTCCTCAACATATACCCTAGAAGTATTATAGCATGCCTAAGGTGTATTAAGAAGTGAACTTAATGAATCAAGTGCATCTAAGTATAGTAAAAGACATAATGGTACTTAATGTAAAAGACATGGGTAAATGGGTAATTTGTTTGTTTCGATATAAACAACATACTTAGACATGAAATATGAATGGGAATGAAATTAATTGATAAGATCATAGGTCAATGTGGGAATTATCGGAAGAAAAAGGACCAATATGCAATTTTCTAAAGTTAACACATGGACCAATTGGATTAAGGCATGTGTGACCAATAATAATAAAGCATGTGTGGCCAATAAGAATTAAGCATGTGTGTGAGTCTTGAAAGAGCATAAATGGGCACATAGAGAGGGGAGATGGACGGCACTTTGAGGGTTTTAACTTCAGGTTTTTCTCCTTTCCATTTCACCTTCTTCATCTCATCATTTTTTATGTAAGAGATCAACTCAATCTTAAATAGAAATCAAGGTAAAAGTTCGTAAGTCAAGCAAAGCCAAAGAGGAAGTGAAGGAAAAGCGTAAGAAGAACTACTTTGCCAATTTTAAGGTTGGGGACTACACTTCTTCTAATTTCTATTTGTTTGTATGTTCGAATAGATACAAAGATTCATCTGGATGTGGAATGGTTTCTGGGGTGATGCTTTGGTGTTATTTTGGTGTTACCTTGCATAAAATTGGATGAATATGACAAGAGAGTATCGTGTAGTGGAATTTTGTCTAAGGTTTATTGAACTAGTCACATTGTTTGGGTTTATAACTCAGCCTAGAGACTTATAAATTGGGTGATTTAAGTTTTATATGAAAACTAAGACATGGAACTAGAAATCTCTAGAAGAGACTCTGTCTTAATTCTAGCTTTATGACATTGGAAATTGAGATCGAAAATGGTGACCTGATGTTGTCCCTGTTTTGGAGCATCTTGTGATGTTTGGTATATATATCATGATTTAAAAGTCCAAATGGATTTATTTTTAGTGCTTTGGAAATAGAGACATAGTAGAATAAATTTCTAGAAGACCTCAAAACCTAATCCAAACATTTTTATATTAAAATTTAGGAACAAGTGGAGGTGTGAATTATAGTCATGGGACACGACAAAAAGGAAATTGCACTATTTTACGTTTGTTTTCATTTCTAATTTTTAACAAATCATATCCGAACCTTTTTTAATGTGTGTGAAACTTTTAAAATACCTAGAAATGAATGAAATAGGACTTATCTTATGTGAATTGGGTGATTGAACATTGGAATTTAATATTGAGCATAATGCATACTAAAGAAAATTTACATGTATATAAATGATTTGCATGTATATTTAACCTTCATATATGTATGGTATGATTATACATGTGTGATTTTGATAATGGTGGTAAGTTATAACTCGCATGTATGAATGCAAATACAGATTTTATAACTTGAAATGTGTATCATATGATTTGTTAATATATGAATTACGAAATTGGCAAATGGTTAAAGGAACTATTATAGTGCTTGCACTATTGTCTTGGTGGTGAATAGATAGGTATGCCTATAGGGTTATAGTGCAGCTACTATAGTTTGACTCTAATAATGTCTTCATTTCGAGACTATAATGTCTCCACAGTTCGATACCTTCGGGTATCCACAGTTGATACTTTCAAGTATCCACAGTTTTGATATCTTCAGATATCTACAGCTCCCGTTATCCACACCCACAGGAATGTGTAGGCCTAATACAAAAAGTAAAGTAAATAGTTATAAATAAGAAATACAATATGACAGCATAAATAATTGGCATTGATAAGCATGTGCACTTGTACTAATAATTTGTATCAATGAACATTGAATATCAATGTTTGGTTCATGAATGTGAATTTACAAAATATAAGTTGTGATATTTCTGAATGTGTGTGCTTGGCAAATGACTGCTATGAGTGGTCATCCAAACTAAATATTTTCCCACTAAGCTTTCAAGCGTAGCTCAGGTGTTAATCTTTGTAGGTTCAAGTCATAGGAGTGAGGTACAGGGATCATCTGCAGGGACCAAGGCCAACAACTAGGAGTAGAAGTACCTTTGGTTTAAGATGATTGTACATATAAAGAGTAAACAAAATTGTATGTCTTCTTTTTGGATTATCATGTAAATATAAAGTTGTAGTAATACTTTTAAATGATAATGTTATGTGATGTGAAATTTTGTAATGTGTGTATGTATAGCATTAAATAGAAATGTATGTCATAAATGTATGTACAAAAAATTAGTTTCCATGTATAAAGGTGGTTATAGATTCCGTATAGGGGGTGTTACATTTTGTGGTATCAGAACCCGATTTAGGTGGTTCTGACTAATAAGAGTCTAGTAATGTGTGATAGGGTTTGGTATTGTGTTGGCCTAATAAAGATGACCCTATTTTCTTATAGCTAGTAGAGATGGAAAGATCTCGTGAAGCTGATGAGGAGTCAGCTGATAGTGTGGTAGGGAGAGATCAATCAGTTTGAGTCTCCTGAGCCTCCAAGGGGTGAAGTACTGGTACCATCAGTAGCTGGGGAGATGTTTCTAAAGCTTTCTTATGATATACTGAGATTGATGGATAGAATGATCGCGCCTAAAGCTCCCATAGAAGTTTTGAGTACGCATGGGGCAGAAGAATTTGTGGGCGTGACTCTGGAAGAATCAGATAAAGTAGAATATTGGTTAGAGCATACACAAAGGGTTCTGGATTAGATCATATGTCCACCCGAAGAAATTGGTTCCCTATGTTGTCTCTCTCTTACAAAAGGCAACCTATGATTGGTAGAAATTAGTCCTACTACATCCTCAACTGGCTAACCCTCTGACTTGGGAGTTCTTTACCCAAGAGTTCAAGAAGAAATATATCACAAAAGCTTATAAAGCATCTCAATAGAAGCAGTTTCTAAATCAGAGACAAAGAAACCTATCTGTGGCTGAGTATGAAAAGCAGTTCTGCCGACTCAGTAGGTATGCTCCAGAGCCTGTTCTGACAGAGGCCTTCTAATGCAAACAATTTGAGGATGGATTGCATGATTCCATCGAAGAGTATTTAGTAGCAGTAACTTCTCTACAACAAGTGAGATACAATCAGTTGGTTTAAGAAGATATCATAGTAGAGAAGCAAGATACAACTAAAAGAGAAAGGGCATAAAGGACGAGTTTCTCTAAAGGTGGCTCATCTTCGAGTAAGAGAACCCGAGACTCGCAGGGTGCGTCCCTAGCAGAATCAATTTATAGACCAGCCACTAAGGGAAGACATCAGGGACATTTGCAACATCTAGTACTGGTAGAGGCTCTTCAGTTAGACAAGGAAATGGACTACCAAAATGCCCATACTGTACCAAGAGAAATTAGGCACGTGCAGGTGGTTGACTGGGGCTTGTTTTAAATGTGGAGGTATAGATCACCTGATGGCTAATTGTCCACAAAGCTCGGGACAGATTAGAGCATCTCAGGGGAGCAAAGGAGCATCCAATGCACCTATTGCGTCTAAAGGACGAGGTAGAGGCAAAGGTGCACCAATCCCCATAACTTGTATTTGCTTGCTTTAAAACAGAAATCACTTAAAGTCAAAAGGAACGTACAATCATCTAGTACTCAAAAGCAATACACTTTTGATATTTCCAAAACAGAGGAAATTTTTGACTTCTTATTGTAGGAGAATTCATTATTTTTCTCTAGAATACATGATTGTGATAAATGAAGAGATTAATGGGAAGGATTACTGTAACTACCATAATACATAGACTCTCCCTACGAAATCATGCTGGAATGTAATTATGAAATTCAATATCGAGCCAACAAGGGAAATCTAGTGTTTGCTTAAGCTGATTAGACCATGTTGATATATGAAGATCCATTTCCACTGATTTTGATTGTCCATTACAAGCTTAATACAAAAATTGACATTTGGAGACTATGAATCTTCTAAACCTCAACCACTTAGAACTTAACTAGCTCTCATCCTAAATGCTAATTTACAGGATTTATAGTGTCAAAGTGTATAATAATGAAGTAATTCATTATTTACTTGTCTTAGCATTGTATCGGTTTGAGTGGTTAACTTGTTGGCAATTGATGTCCACTCCAATATCCCATCTTCACACCATATCAAAACTTGGTTTTACGCCCAAGCTTCCCAACATCATCCATTCTCTAATTTTGTTTACACTGTTAAACTTGAACTGCAAATGATGGTACGGGACTTCTTATACTTTCTATCATTCCTCTATTTTTATGTTAGATAAACTAAGGAATAAGTGTAAATGTGAAGATCTACGAATATCCCTTGAATTGGAATATAGAATTATTTGCCTAAGAATTAGAATACTCTAATTTAATAATTAACAAAATATGTTGCATTTGAATTAAATTATTCTCTATAAACTTGATGAATAGTGATAGTTAAATAACAAGTGAGGGATAATTTTATATTCCAAATTACATAGAAAACATATCAAGTTATTGTTTTCCTTAATCCTATCAATTGTTTTAAGCCACTTTAATATTGCAAGCTATATTATGAATGAGGTTTTTGGACAATTAGACTCATCCTTATAGTTTTAGATTAAGGGGTAGCCAATTTGTGCTACCTAATCATGTCTAAGAAAGATTTATTATAAGCACCCCATAATTATGTTAAAGTCATCCGATTGTGCTGGGTTAAGCTAAGTTATGAGAGTATTATAGGAAATGATCCCTTATAATTGCATAAATCTTTGCAGACAATTCCATTAATTACTTTGTATAACCTCTTTTACTTTAGCCATACCTAAAAGAATATGTCTTATCAAAGCTCTTTCAGGTTTTACTATTATGGGCCCTAATTCACACTAGTTATCATGTTAAATGCTTTTCCTATCTTTAACAATAGCTTTGAATTTTATTCTTACCAAGCTCTTTTAATTTTGCATTTGATTCAATATCTAAGAGTTATCAGGCTTCTTTATTTAAGTTTCAAAATTTGTTTGCCTTTAACTGATGAGAATGTGTCCCTTTAGTCCATATAGATTCTATATCAGTGAATAACTTCTAAATGCACTTAATGATGAGTATCTTATTCATTGTTTATATTTTATGCAATCCCAAATTGCCATCATTCTTATGAACTTAAACATCAACTTATTTTACCTTAGAGGCTTTACCTATAACCACATTCTAGACCATAAGAAATATGTATGCTCTCTTTTATATAGATTTAGCAATGTTCTTTAGAAGTATAATGTATAAACTCTAATAAACTTGCAATCCATTAAGGATAGAAGATATCAATTACAACATCCAACATAAGATAGGAACTTATTTTTGCAATCCATTAAGGATAGAAGATATCAATTGCAACATCCAACATAAGATAGGAACTTATTTTCCATCTTCCAATCCTCTTATAAATTGAGTCAAGAAGAGGTAAGCAATAAAAATTAAATTTGCCTCATTATTTTAATAGTACCTAACATCATGTTAACCATAAGAAAGAATTAGTTAAGTGTGCAGCATCCTTGGAGATGTAATACTAACTCTTCCCTTATTTGATTCTCAATCCAAATAGATTGGAGAACTCTTATAGTAAATTCATTAGCAAATTTATTAAATCATAATGAGCCCATCAAATTAATAGCAAATCATTAGCGAAAACTAGACTAAGTAGATTATTTCCTTATAATTCTTGGGGAATTTAAAAAACTCCCTTATATTCAATCATGTAAGAGATAATTTTATTAGAACCTCTATAAAAAGGGTAAATTGGAAAGGGAAATTGGATCCCTTTGCCTAATACTTCTAGTTGTATTAAAACTGTAAGTTGGTTCACCATTCGTAAAGACCCCAAAAGAAGTGGTTGTTAAATATTGTTTGATCCAATCGACAAAAAGACCTAGAAATCCAAATGCCTCTGAAATGTTGAATACAAAGCCCTCTTCCAAATAGTAAAATGCTTTATAGAAATCAATCTTCAATGCATAGCCATATACAGACTTCTTAGTGTGATTATTCTTCAAGATATCCTGAATAATGAGCAAGTTATCTATAATGCTTCCACCTTTGATGAATGCACTTTGACTAAGATGAATTAGACCTCTCAAGGATTTCTCTAACCTGCAAGCTAGCATCATTAAAATGGCTTTATATATATAATCATGTGTAGAAAAACAGTTAGCAATTTTTGGAATCTAACAAATATATGATTAACTAATCTCTTTAAGCATTCTACTTTTGGAGAAAAAAAAATCCAAGATAGCCTCAGTCACCATGTCTCCAATTATACTTTATGTCTTTTGAAAGAAAAGTGTATTAAAACCATCTGACCCTAGTGCTTTCTTAACATTTAAACTAAATATAACCATTTCTGCATTAACTCTGCTAAAAGGTTCAACAAGCTACTTCATCAGCTCTTGATTCAGTGTTATCCCAATATAACCCCTTAAATCTTATAAAGATTAATTGTAACAAGTTTCGCATAGTAACTTCTTAAAATGGTTAAAAGTCAACTCTTTTAGGTTGTCTTACCTATAAAAAAGGGCGTCAAAATCATCATAGAGAAAGGTAATCTTTTAGTGATTTTTCCTCACATTGATAGAATAGCGAAAGAATTTTATGTTCCTATCTCCCTCTTTGATCCTCATTAGTTTAGCTCTTTATCTTAACAAGTTATTAGAAACATTGAGAGCTTATGTATATTATTGATTCATCTCTTTTTCAATGTTTTTCAATTCCAATTAATTAAGAGCTCGATATAATTCACCCTGCAATATATAAGAGCCTCCTTAGTTCTCCTAAATTCTCCTTAACATTTGGGAAATACCCTTTAATTAGCAATTTTCATCTCCCATAATGTTGTTAAGCTTCCGGACATAAATGTAAGCTTTATATGCATCGACTTGCCTTTCCATTTGCTTTCTTAAGGCATTCTAAAACCATGTGCATAAATTAAATGGTTATTAAACCTTAATAAGCATATAGTAGGATTTAAGAGAGTAACGTTTGAGACTTCTAATAAAGCATGATAAAACAAAAGGAATTCCAAAATAAGTCGAACTCAGGAGGAATTTTATCATCTAATAATTATTTACTAGTACTCTATCAAGTTTCTTTCAAATTCTCTAATTCTCCTATTATTTATTATCCTAATTGAAGTAATGTTCTCCATATCTAAGATCAATAATCCCAAATTATCAACACAACTTCTCATATCATCATTTAAATGCCTAAAACAACCTCTACCATTTTCATTTTCATTTTCATTAGAGTACAAAATATTGTTAATAGATAGAGATCGGAGTTTCTTTTATATTGAAATAGCAAAGCCACAAGTTTTATTTCATTTATAATAGTAAGTATAAAGTCTCATATTTATAAAATGTTGTATGAATTTTATGCTCTATAACATCACTTTCAAAACTTGAACTTGTATTATCAATTATTAAATTAAATATCTTAATGGGACGTTAGAAGATATAATTAATAGATAACACAGCCCTATTTTGTATAATAAAAAAGAAACTTAACAATTTAGAAAATGAATATATAATCTTATAATCCATAAATGTAAAGATGGGGTAGCATTGTGTTCAATCTAGTAGTTTTCATACATTTTTGTTACACCTGAGAACTCTTCACACCATATTTATGGTATAAAATGCCATAATTATTATATAAACTACATCAAACAAGTCTTAAATAGTAAAGGACATCCTACCTTGAGGCAAGTTATAGATATAATTTTATGAACAAATAGTAAGCCTTTTTAATAGATTGATTTCTCATGAATCCTCAAATATAAAAATCTAACCAACTAAATTTGGGAAGAGATACAATACAATATTTCTATTCAAAATTTCTTGTGATTGCCTCTCCCATAACATAGGAGGAGAAACATGCTTTTAAAGAATAAGTTTAAAAGGAAGCATTTTCATTCTTTAGTAGTAATTTTAATCTAGGAACATGATTAATGGATTCACTAATCTTTTTATCAAAACTCTTACTAGTGAAACTTCGCTTTACACTTTGTAATTTTTATATAACCTAATTAAGGGGCAATCTAAAAGGTTTATTTTTAAAATATGTAAACATATAAGCAACGAAAATAAACATTATTTTGTTTAGATCAATTTTAATGAGAAATAGTATGTATTTTGAATTTTAAATTTTGATTTTCTCAATGTTATCAATTTTCAAATTATTAAAAATATTTTTAAGTTACTCTTTTTTTTATTTTACTCTTTATTACAATATCTTAAAATAATTTTTAACTGATTTATTTTATTTATAAAAATTTAAACTAAAAATTAGACATTAAAATTAAAATATTGACAGTTATCCTATTAAAAAATAAATAAAGTTTAATAAATTTGATGCATTATTTTTAGGCGTCTGATTCTCTGGTCCACTTATTGTGGACCAACTCTGTGCCACTTCATCTGACCCATCTATTTTTGTAGGTCCCACATAAATAGATGGGTCAGATGCAGTGGCACAGAATTGATCCACAAAAAATGGACCAGAGGATCTGGCTCCTTATTTTTATTGGTTTATTCGGACACTTGCAGCAAAACAGTTGTTACTAATTATTTGTGGACCAGAGGATCTGGCTCCTTATTTTTATTGGTTTATTCGCACACTTGCAGCAAAACAGTTGTTACTAATTATTGCTTCTTGATTTCTTCAAACGCTTAATAACAAAGCACATGCAAAGCTTGAGAATCTCTGGCGTAAAAAGTAATGATAAAGCCTTAGTCCATTTTTGCGTTTACAAATGATTAAACATGCTGGCCCAAAAGTACGCAGAGCCGTACGTGCGCGTATATATATCGTCATCATTATCATTATCATCACATCTATCTTAAATTTTTGCAATAAAGTAAAATTTAGGAATGTCTGATAATATACAACTTTAGTCTTACATAATAAAGAGGCTGTTTTTTATAGACCAACATGTATATGTGATAATAAAAAAGTGATACAGGTTAAAAAATAAATAAATAAAACTGGCACGCTAAATCATTAAGTAAATAAAATCACAATAAATATATAACTAAATAAAAAATACAATATAACTAGACTTTCAAAAAATATTTTAAAACTAAAATATAATAAAATGTATCATCTCTTTATTTTTAGAAAAGCACCAATACCCAAACGATAAAAAAGCAATAAACCATCAAAAAACTCGACTTTGAATCATACAAAACACGAAAATGTAGAAACTCAAAACATCTGAAACTATAAGATCATTAAGCATAAAAATTCAATCTCGACATAAACCCAACATTTATTATAATAATTATGTCATTATTCTCTAATTATATAAAATTCTTAAGCATAGTCCATATTTTGTAGGGATTTTTATAGAAATTATTCGAATGCATACTAAATAAAATTCAAATAACCGTAATAATCTATAAATTTTTAAATATTTATAATAAACTTAACAAATAATTATTATATTTAAACTTAAGTTTACGCAAACAATGCCTAAACTACTTGTTTCTTTCTGTTTTTAGAAATTCGTGCAAATTAATTAACAGCAGAAGTAATTTATATTTGCTTGACAGCATCTAATCTTTCTCTTTTTGAAATTTCATTTAAATTAATTTACATAGAGAATAATCTATATTTATCAATGTTTTCAAAATCAAACCGGTTTGATCAATTTAACAATAAATATCGTGAACTGAACTATTTTTAATTTTTTGGTTTAATTTAATTTAATAATTTTTATAGTTAAAAACTGATCAGTGTATTAATTAATAGGCTAGTTTTTATAAATTAAAATAAGTCAACTAATTTTTATTTACAGTCTTATTTTTCAATTAAATTTTAATTTTTTTTATGAGTAAGAACAATTTTTTTCAATTACCTGTTAAAATTTTCAATCTTATTCATTCTTTGACTAATTTTATTATGGTATGATATTATTTGATAATTTTAAATTTTAAACTTCTTATTTTATCAGTTTAATTTATGATTTAGTTTTAAAAACATTGATATTTATAGTATTAATTACGTATATTGTTGAAATATAAGAGTGAGAGTTTGTCCCACATTGAAAAAAGAGAGAAAAGAAGACCAACATATAAGTCTAGTGGGTTACTCCACCTATCACCAATTGATTTTAGGATGGAACCACACTTGGATTTGTATGTGGTCTAGCTTTCCTTCTCGTGTGGGCCCGTAGGCTCATTGTAAAATTCTAACACATATACTTTAGGTTTTGAGTAGATTATAAATTTTATATTAACTAATTATTTTTTAATGTATTCAGATTATATAATGTACAGCAATAAATTATTATTTTGTGAAAACAGGGCAACCTTTAAAATTTAGGAACATCACATTATGTGGATGTTCGATGCACACCCTCGAAGCAAAGCATTTCAAAAGTTTAGGAATCTATCACATTAATATAAACTGTGGATGACGTAATGGAAAAGACAAAGTTTCTAGTTGGGCTCAGAATTCGAAGAACGAAAACACGTGAATGCATGCATGAATCATATTTACGTAACTTACATGCGTACTTATAGGTAAAATTTATTAGACTTTAAAATAATAATTAAAATAAATATATGTATATTTTTCGTAAAGATCGATTCTTGGAAGCATTCATAAAGCAGGAGACCATAAAACGTGTGTACTGGACAACCGAAGCAATTTTTGGTGAGATGGTGCCATAACAAATGGAACCGAAGAATCCCAATACGGACTTTTGATACAGTCTCACGTGCCAAATGTCAAACGCTGCACGCCACGTAAGCCTTTTCTGTTTTCAGTTCGCTCACGTGTTTGAGCCAACCCTCGACGCTTAGTCATTGGTCATACTCTCTGGACATATTTGCCCCTGAACGAATACTCCATTATCCAATTGGTAAATTACTCAAAAACTCATTAATTAGACCTCGAGAATCATATCTACAATTTTGAGAACACGACACAGAGGCAAATGAAGTCGTGAATAAATTAAAGCGTAAGTTGGGTTGGGTTACTGGGAAAAGGAGTTCTCAGTTTCAAGGAATTCTCTAATGTAAAAGCTCCGGTCTTCGTGTTTGGCTTCTTTTACCTAATTTTTCTCTTGCTTTAAAGGAACACTGTTGTACATTTTCCGTTTCTCTCCAAGTGACTCAAATAGATCTCCAGCATTGACTCAATCTGCAGGTAAATTTGTTGATACCATAATCTTTTTGCTGTTTTCAACATCAGTTACAATTTGATTTTACTGTATGTAACTAGCAGTATAACATAACCGAATAAAGTGACGTTCTTTGTGATGGAATCCGCTGAAGATAATCTCTCTTACCATTAGAGATAGTTAAGGTAATTGTTGAGAATCCGTAAGATTGGTTATCTGTGCTTGTTTCTGCTTATGAGATCTGGAGATAAAGATAATGTTTGGTAGTAATTCAAAGTGAACAATGTCTTAAAGTTAATTCATGCAAAGTGGGTTCTCTGTCTGTTTTTTCTGGTAACCCATTCAACTTTTCCTTGATGTCTCTTCTCAATTCGGTTAGTGTTTTTGTGCAGGACAGTTCCCGGTAATGGGGTGTCAGAAAACGAGGTTTTTCCCAGGACGCCGAACTTCAACTCGAGCTCTGCCGTTGACCGACCTTGGTCAACATTTAAGGAAGGTTCTACTTGAAAGCAGTTAGGGAGGTGGAGCAGACTAAAAGTTTCGATTTTTAACTGGTTTCTGAAGTCGCATAATGGATTTTGGTCGACAAGACCAAAAGGAGTCGCAAATTGAGATTCCAAAAACTCCATTCAGGCCTATCGCACAGAAACTATCTGTGATCTACACAGACGAGCTGGGAAATCAGATAAACCAAGGAAATTGGATTGGACCAGTGGGGATTTCACCTGTTTTTACTCAAACAACACATGGCAATTTGGTGGATGCACGTTTGGCTTCTTCCAATTGCAACTGGGAAGCAGCTATTGCAACAAAAATGAGAACTTATACTGACAACGTCCAAGCAAGCAGAGAGCGTTATAACCCAACATGGAACAATGTTCCTTTCGAAGTTCTCTTGGCTTCTCAAGAAGCGGCAGCAGCTTCTGCAAGTTGGGCACTGTGCGAGAATGGAGGCTCCTCACTCAAATCAAAGTTATACATTAATGGAAATTACACACAACCACAATGTAAGACATTTCAGTATTTCTTACATGAAATAAGCAATGCATATAGACAAGACAGACATTTTCTATGCTATTTTAGACAATTGGGATGATTACGTTTGCAGCCCCAAATTTGGGGTTGTTCCATGCAGTTCATTTTGCACAAATGTAATTTGCTTTGGGTTCTCTGTAAATGGAGCGAGTTATGGAGGAAACAGGACCTTGTTCCTGTGAACAAAAGGTCTTACGGTAATAGGAAATAAACTTCAAGGAATTGTAAGGAACCTGAAATTGGCAGCATTAAATATAGAACATATCGAATTCAAAATGACTATCAACAAGCTAGACCTCACCATGGGAATGCCATCTTTTCCTGTAATTGTTTCTTTTTTCGGTGGAAACTTACTATTCAATTTAAGTTCATCAATGTTTTTTGGGAACAAGTTTATGAAGGCTACGCCTTTGAAGTTGTGAAGTTTTCAATTTGTACTCTAACTTCAATAGTCTGAGATTATGACCACTTGCAGATGAACCTCAGCCTTGTTATCATGCTGCTGATGACCTAAACTTGCAACAAGAAATCACAAATGGATTCTCTGCCAGAACCACCTGTCACTTTGCTCCTGTAACACCAGAAAAGAGCATCAGAATAGAGCACCAACAGGTAATGGAATCACAATTCTTATGTCAAAGTGAAAGAAGCCAAGAAAGAAATGAGCAGGAGAGCAAACTTGCAGCCGCAGGGGTCAATGACAATGAGATTCATGCCAGTAAAGAACTCCACGACCTGAAGACAGATTCTTCACTTGCTGATACTTCTACAATGATTAAGGATAATCACAACTTTGAAAGGGAAGGTGGCAATACTATTGACCTAAACAAAACTCCACAGCTAAAACCTAGGAGGAAAAAGCACAGGCCTAAAGTGATTAGAGAAGGAAAGCCTAGGATTCAAAAAATGGACACACCAAAACACGCTGCTTCCAGTAGGACCCAGGCAGGAAAGAGGCAAGTACAGGAAAAAGCAGTTAACACAGTGGTATATCCAACAGGGAAAAGGAAATATGTTCGGAAGAATGCAGCCAAGAAGCTCTCAACTCCAGATGAAGCAACTGGAGAGACCACTGATTCAGAAACACTTTTACCTACCAAAAGGTCGTGCAGAAGGACATTAAACTTTGATTTGGAAGGACAACCATCAGGTGAAAGCTCTAAATTCAAGTCAACTATCAATCAGAAATCTGAAACTGATGGACAAGATGCTGCTGGAGGAAAGCAAACAGTGCATCTAGGCCCTGGAATTGAAGTTCGGCTTAGAAACACTCAAGGAGGAATTGTCAATTCTCATACCCTTTCTATGCAGGAAGTGCTTCTAAATTACCTGTCAGTTCCTGAGAAGAAAGCGCCCAAACTACCACTCTCTGTTGATAATGCTCCACAGCAAGAAAAAGTGAACGCTGACTTCGAGCCAAACCGAACAGGAGATATAGTATCTGTTCCCTGCGCAGAAGAAAATACTACGAAAGTCTTGCTACAATGTAACACTCAATTATCACCAATTATTCTTAATGGCGTCAACTGTAGCACCCGTAAAACTTCAACCGTGGAAGGACAAGCACAGAGGTCAAACAATAAGCCCTACATATTTGTAGATTATCCAGAAACTTTCAGCACAAATATGACAGGAATTCAATACAATGCTTTACCTGCTTATCAATCAGTGAGCTGGTTGAAATTTCCAAGCACATGCAAGAAAAAGAGAACTGAAAAGGGTCAGAATTCAACCACACCCAGCATAGCGCCTTCCATGACTGCCCCTAAAAATTTACATTTTCAGCCATGGCCACAAAAAGATTGCAATCTTGATCCTTCTACCTCAATATCCAGCTGTGCTTCTACGCTTTATTCCAGAGGAATTCCACATGCACTCAAAGAAGCAGGAAGAGTCCTTCAGCACAAGCCAGAAGTTTTTGGGTATATGATACATCCAACTGACAGGTCAACAAAAAAGAGACCAAAAGCTTACACTGAAGTGAGGGATTTAGATTCACTGGCTGGAATTGCACAGTGTGCAACTAGTCCAACCTGTGCAGGCAGACAAGCAAGTTCAGACAATAACTGGCAGCAATTTGCAATGCCAGGTGGACCTCTTACAGTTACAGAAGCATCACTGGTAGAGATGCCGACCAAAAAGAGAACCAAGAGGAATGTTCCTTTGGTTAATCTAACATTGTCCAGGAGAAACCAAGAGTTGTCACTCGGAACAATGACTTTATACAATAACCACATTCCTGCCAAAATTCGAGGTATCACCAATATCATACTTTGATTTTGGATATAGTTAAAAAAAAGATCAGTTTTACAAAATTAATGTATCTACCAACTTTGCCATTTGCTTCTTAATCAATAGCCATCTCGTGCAGGTGCTCCTAATGCAATGCGTAAAGAAATGTCTGCTGCTGAAGTAGCTGAACTATTAGCACATCTTGACATAAATAGGGAAAATAATAGCATCTCATACACAGAGCAAACTGCACTTGTGCCTTACAGCTTTAAAAATGAAAAGCAGAATGCCATTGTCCTTCATGGGAGACATGGCACTATTATACCCTATGATAGTTCATTTGAGCCCATCAAGAAACATCGGCAACGGCCTAAGGTTGATCTAGATGAAGAAACTAATAGAGTGTGGAAGCTTCTTCTGGCAAACATCAATAGTCAAGGTATTGACGGAACAGACGAGGAGAAAGCAAAGTGGTGGGAAGAGGAACGAAATGTATTCCATGGGCGTGCAAGCTCATTTATAGCTCGCATGCATCTTGTTCAAGGTCAGAATAGAATTTCGTTAAATTGCTTTATTCAATTTCAACAGGACCAACAACCTCCTTGAAGTGATTCATGAATAGTTGGTGAAAATGTTATATTGCTAAGTGAATCTGTGCTGAAACACTAGACGTAATCTAACTGGGGCTACAAAAACACATTTCCAACATTTATCATTAAACCTGTAATTTATTCATGTTATAAATGAAACCCCTGAACATTACTTCACCAAGTAACTTGACACATTGACTATGTCATAAGAAACATAGATTCAACCAATAGAAGTCGGATAATGAACATATGCAAACATGAAGGTGTGAAATTTGGAACTGTTTCTGCTCATATATAACACCAAGCTAGTAGATGTTTCATTATATAACACCAAGCTAGTAGATGTTTCATTCTATAACCACTGGATAATGACAGAACACATGCAGACATGAAGGCATGTTAGAACTATTTTTGCTCATATAAAACTTAACATTGAGCTAGTAGATGCTTCTCATTCTATGACCAGTGTGTAAACTCAAACGATTAATCATTATCATCAGCAGTTATAGTTTAAATCTTAAGAAATTGAGCTTTTGTTATATTTGCGACTCAATGTTAACAAGTCTTTGTACAATTAATTTGCATTTGAAGAGCAACGTCTTTATACAGGGGATAGACGATTTTCTCCATGGAAGGGATCTGTCTTAGACTCAGTTATTGGGGTCTTTCTTACTCAGAATGTATCAGACCATCTATCAAGGTGAGCCTTAGTTTTCTACATATTACTACTAAATTCTCAAATTTGAGGAAGTGTTGAAGGGAAAATTTTTACTGTTTCTTTCCAATTGCTCCTTTTCCTGTTTTCTCTGCAGTTCTGCATTTATGTCTCTTGCTGCACACTTTCCAGTTCAGTCAACAAGTAAACATACAACATGCCATGGAGGAAGCATAACAAAAACAATTGACAAGCCTATTGTGTGCATACTAGAGCCTGAAGACACCATAAAAGTGGATGATATGTCAAGCCAATTGATTTGTGATCAGAGTTCCATGACTCTTGAAGAAAATGAGCTTGTCAAAGAACAGGAAGTAGTCAACAGTAATGAATCATCTGCAAGCAGTTCAGGCATCCTTGGCTCAGGACTCAACAAGGAGACATACTACCAATCAATAGCAGTCAGATCAACCACGAGCACCAATGACAGAGAGGGGAGTTACACAGGAGAATGCAGGATAATAAACAATGCTTTTTCATCTCAAAATTCCGGACTTTCATCTCAGAATTCTATAGATACCTCAAATGTTCAAGATGCTGAAATGAAAGAATCACTTCAAGAAAGCAATCCAGTAGCATACAACCTGACTGAGGCATTTCAACTTGACAGTTTCTTTACCTCTACTCCTTGTATGGAGCTATTGCAAAGATTCAATTCTACAGCTGAATCCAATATGCTTTACGAAGTTAGCAGTCAACTAATCAACATGTCATCTGATCAGAGTTTGAATAGTAAATGTGAAACAACCCCAAGTCTGCTGAATGACTTCCTGGGCCAAAAGGTGGATGGTTCACATCTTACCTCCAATTCAAAAGTTCAGGAGGTTGAGCACATTGAGGTGGCCACCAATGAAATTAGAGGATTCAACTTATCCAAGGAACAAGGCCTAAACAGTGTGAAAGATAATAATTTTATTGCAACACAATCTGGCAGTCAAAGTGCAGCTCATAAAGAGCCAAGAATGAAAGTTCAAAATTATTGTACATCTCCAACAGCAAACTTGTCATGCAACATTACTCAAGAAGATAAGCATACGAGTGCCCAGTCTCAAAACCGCCCACATAAAGGTTGTTTTGTTGACAAACAACTAGCTGAGCTTGGACAGGCTCTAGATATCATGGAGAGTACCAGTACATCTGTTGAGCAACAAAAGAATTCACTAGATACCATAGTGTCAGACTTGACAGAGCATACTAAACCTGAGATTAAAGAGCTTAATAAGATGGATGCAGCCAGAAAAGCCAAAGGTAGAAGGGTTGGCAAGGAGATACACAGTAATGTTGACTGGGATTCCTTGAGAAAGCAGGCAGAAGCAAATGGCAGAAAAAGAGAGAGAACAGAAAACACAATGGACTCATTGGACTGGGAAGCTGTACGATGCGCAGATGTTAATGAGATTGCCAACACAATTAAAGAACGTGGGATGAACAACATGCTTGCAGAAAGAATAAAGGTAGAAACTGTACATCATACAATAATTCATCTAATCCAATCCAACTACCTAAAATTAGAGTCACTTGATTCCAACAATCACATCGATAATCATGCAGGAGTTCCTTAATAGACTGGTAAGAGAACACGGAAGCATTGATCTTGAATGGCTAAGAGATGTTCCACCAGACAAAGCAAAGTAAGCCCGAGAATTAGTTCTAGACTTCAAAAGCACCAAACACTTATCTCAGCCATTAATATATATATATATATATATATAAAAGGCCATGCTGATTTTTAGAGTTTCATGTAATGAATGCAAAGTACACAAGTTCATTGGTTTATAACTTTACACGGTCAAAACAGTAAGATACTTGCTTTCAACTCACCTTTGCAGGGAGTATTTGCTAAGTGTGAGGGGATTGGGGTTGAAAAGTGTAGAGTGTGTACGACTTCTAACACTTCATCATCTTGCTTTTCCAGTAAGTTCCAGTGAACTGAACACACATCGAAAGTAAAAGATTCAGACCTTGTTGATAGCAGATCTCAATTAACTAAACTGTGAAACAGGTTGACACAAATGTTGGACGCATAGCTGTCCGACTGGGATGGGTCCCACTTCAGCCACTTCCAGAATCTCTACAGTTGCATCTTCTGGAGCTGTCAGTATAATAACTAAAAGATTAGAGATGCTAACTGATATGTTTAATACAAAGTTACTAACATTATGCCTTTATAGGTACCCGGTGCTGGAGTCAATTCAAAGATACCTCTGGCCACGACTCTGCAAACTTGACCAAAGAACACTGTAAGAATTTTCCAGTTGGCAACTCAAACAAAACACTGAATGCAGCTACATATGAATTGTCAAGTTACTTGTAAATAAAATCCTTTGCTAATCAATTTTAGAATGAGTGAACAGGTATGAGCTGCATTACCAGATGATTACATTTGGAAAGGTGCCCTTAAGTTTCTTTAGATATTACCTAACATTTACTTGTTTCTGTAATAAGAATTTGAAACTATGAGACTATTTCCTTTGAGACTTAATGCAGGTATTTTGTACAAAAAGCAAACCAAATTGCAATGCCTGCCCAATGAGAGGAGAATGCAGACATTTTGCAAGTGCATTTGCAAGGTCTGTGTATTCTTTTTTTTTTTTCAATTATCACTGCCATGTAGTTGCCAACCAGAAAAACCTGACATGTAAGATCAGAAGCCAAGTGAAATAAAGCCAAAGATACTAACTGTACCACAAATTTACATATAACCAAAAGTAGGAAACTTAGTTTCCTGTTTATCTTGTACCATGGGGTAAAAGACATCCACGGTCATCAACTGTCTCGTTTGCTAGGCAATTCTACAAAATGAAAAGTTAGATATGCCAGCTAATAATGAAACCTTGTTTGCAGTGCAAGGCTTGCCCTGCCAGGGCCGGAGCAAAGTGGTATTGTAAGCGCAGCTGAAAGCAGAACTACCCAAAATCCTGATGTGTTGGTTAAACCAGTGCCCCTATCTCTACCCCAAGCAACTGAACCAAACAAAAATTTTCAAACAAACAAAAACCAACAGTTACTAACAAAAACTGAGGGAAAAAGCTGTTGTCCAATTATTGAAGAACCATTATCACCACAAACTGAGTACAGTGTACTGGCACCAAACGATATTGAAGAAACATTATGCGAAGATCCTGATGAAATTCCTACAATCAAGCTCAACATTGAAGAGTTCACCCAAAATTTACAAAACTATATGCAAAAGAATATGGAGCTTCAAGAAAGTGACATGTCAAAGGCACTAGTTGCTTTGACTGCAGAAGCAGCTTCTATACCTACACCAAAGCTTAAAAATGTGAGCCGGTTAAGAACAGAGCACCAAGTGTAAGTATTTGCATCCATCTCTTTTTGATAGAATAATATTTAGTACCAATATGATAGCTTTTAAAGCAAGTATTTGCATACAAAAAGTTATCCATGTCTAAGACTCAGATAGTTGAATTTGAGGTGATAGGTAAAAGTTTATAGTTATTACTCCCCATAACTTGGAAATTTTTGTTGCTTCAATGTGATTTTGCAGCCAGTTAAAGAAAATAAAATTATGAGACTAACACTCTCCACATTTGCCATTCTCAAATTTGATCAACGACATATTGGCTTGTACAATCTTAGAAAAGTTATCATCCACTTTGCACTGAATTTCATCTTCTTGAACTACAGATATGAACTTCCAGACTCTCACCCTCTTCTGCAAAGGGTTAGTTTCTATATCTTCATCAGTAGGGAAGTTGTTTGACCTCTCCCCCCTTCCAAAATGATATTTCTTAATTGATTTGACTTTGGTTCAGTTGGATAGAAGAGAGCCTGATGATCCGTGCTCATACCTTCTTGCCATATGGACACCAGGTAATGCTATTATTATATATTTCCTTTCAGTTGAGCAAAATTTATCTAGGAAAGACTAGCAATACAACAAGCCAAAGTGCTTGGTTTGGCTGGATGAAAAAGCAACCCCATGCAAAGCCTAAAATAGCATCATTATGACCAGAACAATTTGAAACCCGTTGGAAAGTTGCGTGCACTATATACAGGCAATCATGGTACACTTATAATTTATTCTTATTCCAAATATTATCTGGAATTGCTTTGATCAGGTGAAACAGCAGACTCCATTCAAGCCCCTGAAAATAAATGCAATTCTCAAGAGTATGGCCAATTGTGTGAAGAGACAACATGTTTCTCATGCAACAGTTTGCGAGAAGCAAATTGTCAAATTGTACGAGGGACACTTTTGGTAATAATATCTGTTTCAGTTATGATTTTGATGTCCTTAGACAGAATATATCCAAACGATTGCAATCACCAACACTTATAATATCTCAAAAACAGATACCATGTCGGACAGCTATGAGAGGAAGCTTTCCACTAAATGGAACATATTTCCAAGTAAATGAGGTTAGTGCAACACACATCTTAATTCCATTGAGTTCGTCTATTTTATATTTCAACAGAAAATACATTTTTCCTATGCAGGTATTTGCTGATCACGAGTCTAGTCTAAATCCAATTGACGTACCTCGGGCTTGGATCTGGAACTTGCCAAGACGAACTGTTTACTTTGGGACATCCATGCCAACAATATTTAAAGGTAAAGCTTAGTAATTTATGCTGTTTAAATATTTAGCACACGTCAAACACTGAGATTGTGTCTCTGGGTTATCAGGTATGACCACAGAAGCTATTCAACAATGTTTCTGGAGAGGTGAGTAAAGCTGTCAGTACTCTTCTATGCAATGTTGAACGTTTTTGTGTTGATTATTACTTGAGGAATGCATATAAGTGTAAAGCCAGTATACTGACATTCCATACCATTATTTAACGCATATTCAGCACATTGATTCCATAAACTATCTAGTATTACAAGAAAACCGTCTTAGGAGTATTTTCCTAATCATTATCTACTCTATGCATTTCCCTGCCATTTATATTCAATGGCTTTTGTGATTTTACAGAATTTAGTTATTTCACAATATTATCTAGAAATATGTGAAAGTTCATTATTTGCTGATAAGTTCAACAATTCAGGATATGTTTGTGTAAGAGGATTTGATCAGAAGACTCGAGCCCCGCGTCCTCTAATGGCTAGGCTGCATTTTCCAGCCAGCAAGTTTGCAAAGACAAAAGTTAAGAAAGCGGAGGGTTAGATAACATTTTCTGCAACATTCACTTAATAATTTTGTGGCGCATCCTGATTAACTAAGACCGTGTTTGGGGGACAATAACTAGCACCTTTCCATGCCATTTTTAAGTAGCTTGACTTAGTTTACAGAAGAATAGGTGCAAAACCAAAGTGTACAATCCCATTAGCATATGGGTATGTAGCATGTACATGTGTAACATGGTTTAAATCTTTTAATATTAAGCTCATCTTTCGGAGCCATTCATCCGAAAACGCTACAAAACACGACAATGTCGAGCAATGCAAGCTGCTAATTTGTTCTTTCCTTTTCTCTTTCCAAAAAGATAATCAAGGTTTGCGTTTGGCAACTATAATTGTGGTATAGTGTTGAACAAAAATTTTGATATTGTGTTCTTGCACAAATAGTGTCAACCATAGTCCCTGGAAATAGCGACTGTAGATGTCGCTGCTTCACTTAAGCGTAAATGAATTAAAACAAAAACCGTGCATCGTCAGAGATTTACAGTAACGAAGATTGTTTCCATTTGTCAGTCTGATACTATAAGTCATTGAACTCCTTGATGGATTCAAAAATATTCATCACTAGAACATCAACACGTTACGTTTATCACTAGAACACTGCATCGGTACAGATACCACAAAATAGGCAACACACAGTGCCACTGCAGAAGAATCAGACATGAAACTGACGAAATGAAACAGCAACTTAAACGCAGAGCAGACTCAACAACACAAGTTAAATGGAAGCCACAACCATTTAAACTTAATGAAACCACAAAAACATTAACAGAAAGGGGAGAATAAATAAACGTAAAGGCTAATTCACTGAACAGAGTGAATGAATGAAACGAGATATCGTCGACTATGGATCGAGAGCGTACCTTTCGATTTCATGGAGATGGAGGAAGAGGAAAGAAGAGAACAGGAGAGATGAGTGTCTTTGCTTTTAGCGCCTTTTTTTTAAGCGCCCTTACTGTTTTCGTTTCCCTCCTAATTTTTGGTTCTTCAACCCACACGTGGAAACTACTGGGCACCTTTGGTGGATTTAACGGGCTTAGTCCAACATGACCAGTCACATTAGTATCCTTTTAACTTCCACTGATTGTAGGATTATGAGCTTACACTGATTGTAGACGTAAATGTATGTTTGTTTCAAAAAGAAAGGCTAGCAAAATCCTATACAATTTTTTAAACAATGGAAAAATATTCAGGAATCTAATCCAAACTTGACTCTATCATCTAGAGTATAAGTTTATGTTATTATTAGTACACTTAAGAAGAGGTTAATATTAAAAAATGTAATTAATAAAACGACGTCGTTTAATCACTTTAATAAGTGTCGTTGTTTTTAAAACATCAGCATTTACTGAAATAATTAAAAGACGTTTTATTAATTAAAATTTTCAATCTTAGCCACTACTAACATGTAATAATAATAAAGTTTTTTGGCACATAATATGTTACGTCAATAAACATAATAGAAAAACTAACGTCGGGTTAGAAATAAAAAAAATAAAAGTTTCGGGTTATATTTACAAAATTGAAGTTTTTTTGTAATTAATCATTTTTAATGATTTTCAAATTAAATTTTTATTTTTAAATAAATTATATAATAATAATTTATACATTATATATTTTAACGTTGTTATATTGATCATGGAGAGAGGAAAAAAAAACTCGGGACATTCTGCTTTTATCGGACCTAATCACACTTAAGGGACATGCAGTGCTATGCTGGCCTGAGTATCCAACTTGTACAAAATTACAATATAAATGGTCAACACGCTTTAACGATTCATTGAATCCACCCCACTACTCAGTTTCTAAGCTCGAAATCTTTCCCGATTTGATAAAATTAAAAGGAAAGTTGCTTTGCTTGTGGCCAATTGAATTGTGAGATTAAAGGAAGACCAAGAGCCTAAGACGCAAGATACCTCCCACTGGTTGAGATTTCAAATTTGAATACTCAACTTGTGGAAAAGGAAAATAAATGTCAGCCTGCTTTTATCTGCTCCTTTCCAGGGAAACCGAGGATATTATATTATTATATATAAAAATATATATTAAATTATTTAAAAATTCATATTATTTTATTAATAAACATACTAGAAAGACATAAAAATCTTTTTTAACTTTAAAATATATATATTATTAAAATTCTAAAAACTTATAGAAATTATAGTTTTCATTTTTTTAGAAAAATCCTTTTCTTAAACTTCTATTAAAAATAACTTTAAAAAATGTATGAACATTAAATATTGATTAATTAAATGTTACTGGAATAATGATTTAACTTAATTCGAAATAATTAAATATGATTTAAAATAATAATTTAATATAAATTTTATAGATTATTAATTTATGTCGAATTTAATTAGTTTATATTAAATTAAAAAATTTGAGTTGAATTATTGTATCTGTAATATTTAGTTATTCCATATATAATAATTATATTACATGTATTTTGTTGCTATTTTAACCAAAATTGAAGATAAATTTTTTGAAAAAAAGTTAAAAAGTGTAAAGAATTCTTTTACTAATTTTTAAATTACTTAAATCATATGACAGTTCGTGTTTTCATTTTAATTTTTTGTTAAATTTTAAATAAATTAACACGTATTATATTGTATGTTAGTTTTATTAAAAAAATATGAATAAAACTAAAAATGTATGTGTCAATTAATTGAGATATGATGTTTTTAAATATTTAAATACGGAACATTAATTAAAGAATCAAATCAAAAGGGATTCTTGAAAGTATAATTCATATAGTTTAATTGTCTTGTAAAACATGCGAACTTATGTCCTAAATTTAGGCTATATTTGATTGGAAATTTTATAATAGAATGGAATATTATTACATCGTTTGGAATGGGATTTTATAATGAAATGAAATAAAATAAAAAGAGAGAATTCCATATTACATCTTATTTTATTTTAAATAATAAAAATGAAAAAACTACAATTTCAGAAATTTATGATAGAATATAAAATGATAAATAACTTTACATTATGAATTCTTCCATTCTTTGCGAATAACAATTTTTTAAAATTACATTTATTTACGTTTTCATTCTATTATAAATCATTTTATTTTATTTTATTAAAAACTTCACGTCTAACCTAATATAATCTCCAAGGTGTTAACTGAAGTGCTTAAAACATTTTAGTGCCGGCGAAAACTGAAAAAGCTTAAAACTGCTATTAGGGTCAGTGTTTTGGCAACAGATACGTATCGTCACAAAACATAATTTGTCAAAATCTAGACGGGTACCTTTTGAATGAATGGTACTATTTCCCCTACATAATATGATGTATTCTTTGAACTGTCTACTGTTCTGAATGTGATAACATAATACCTTGAATCTTCTAATACGCTACGGCTGATAAGTCTTCGGAGATTTGTCTATTCAAAAGCATTTTCTTTATTCCTAAGCATAATCTTCTTAGAACATAATTTTCCACACATATCTCAACCAATTATTTATTTATTCCCCAACAATTTTCCACACATATGTCAACCAATTATTTATTTATTCCCCAACTTTACATAAGCTATTTATCTACCCAAAATTTTGTTTGGGAAAAGATATGTGGATCCGTCGTATAAATCCTTTGCTTTGTCACAAATAAGATTGTTATTAAAAACGTTAAAAAATATATTTGACATTAATAAAGAGCGTTACATGTATTCAAAGTATTAAAAACTGATGGAGCTCTTCAGTACAGCTACCAGTTGGCTACAAGCGAGGTAGGGGGGTCGTAATCAGGGACAGCCAGGACCAATGGTGCGGCGGATTTTTTCACCGATTTGAGTGCGGATCGCCTTTTGAGGTTGAACTGTGGGGCATTAAGTCGGGCCTTCAATTGGCTTAGAATCTCGGGTATCGACGTATCATTGTTGAAGTCGACTCTCTTGAGGTGATTAATATCCTCTCTTCCTCTTCTTTCCCAAGGACTGACACGTACTTCTTGATTACAGGTATCTGGGAGCTATTGCGTCAACATTGGGAAGTGCAGCTCCAGCATGTGTATCACGAAGGCAACTAGAGTGCTGATAGCCTGGCCTCCCTCGCCGCCTTTGTCAAGCCAGGTCTTCACTTTTTATGGGATTCTCTGACTTCGGTCCGGGGCCATCTTTTTCGAGACCAAACTAGTTTTGTGTACTGTAGGACCTACGTTAGTTAGGCTTGGATTGTAATTTTCGTTTTTGTTAGGATTTATTTTTCAATATATCCTATGTTCATTTTTATTTTTGGCATTTAAATTGGACATGTGATTTTTCCTAATAACCCTTATTGATGTGCCTCAATTTGATGTGGATTAGAATTAGAAATTATCTCTAATATTATTTCTTTTTGAAGAAGTTTTCATGTCCACGGCAACTTGGGAAGGTGATGTGACAGCTGGCTTATGTGGCAAATAAAGTAGGTTTCTCTTTTGAGTTGCGTAGACGTGTTTTAGAGTGGGGTGGCTTTCAAGTTTTAATATATTGTAGCTGCTTGTGATTTTTTTTAAGGGCTGCCGCACTGTCAAGTTTCAGCGAACTTTTTGAATATCGTGTGTGAAAAGTTGGTGTTGAGTATTTTTGCTGAAGGGTGGCTGCGCTGTTGGTTTTCAATTAACCTATTGAGTTGTCATTTGTTTAGTGCTTTTTCTTGCAGCCGTATAGGTTTTATAGATTCATCTTCAACAAGTGGTCCCATGGTGAAGTGTAGCTGATGTCATTGCTGGAGGCTTACGTTGATTGAACCTTGAAGCTGCAATGTTGTTGACGCCATCTCTTGTTGGTGCGATCAATTGTGAGACTTTATTTTGGTGCCGCAAAACAAGACTATGGTCTGACCTTAGCAAGTAACTTAATCGTGATTTGTAGTTGTCGTTGTCTGCTGGATATTCTATATTAATAGGTTGACAGTTGAAGAACTTGTGGGTACTGTTACTTGGTTTATTGGTGTCTAAGTCCAGAATTGAAATAGTAGTGATCTTGATTTTATTCATCTTTGATTTTAAGTAGGAAGAGTTTGAAGAAAATCCTCTGTCGAGGTTAACACGAGTCGGTCGTGTTATTGGGCGTGAAAACTTTCACGGGTAGTTAGGCTGTGGGTTGGTTACAA
>JANKOE010000005.1:65524165-65538168 GCA_026284465.1 Erythroxylum citrifolium | reverse complement strand
AAACGGCTAGTTTCTAACGGTCATAAACGGCTAGTGTACAGTACCAAAATGTTCTATAAATAGAAACCACTCCTTCCTCATTTACTTCATCCCTCAACATTCTTTCTTACCTCAACATTTCTTCTAGACGAAAACCAAAGTTCTAATGGTGTCGCTCGAATATGTATTTTGTTTCGCGTGTTTGGGCCTGTAAATATTCCTTGGATTTCTGTTCTGAGATTTATGATATGTAATAATGTGTGTGAGTTTGAGTTACTAATTAAAATAAATATCAGTGTGATGTCTGTTTTGTTTGTTCTGTCTTGGGTGGCATCCACATATCCTCCCAGGTGGCATCCACATATCCTCACAGGGGGTATTTGGGTGTTACAATGTAGATTGTTTGAAATGCCAAATTGAATTCCTCATACATGTAAATGTGATATGTGTTCAACTATGCAAAGTTGTGAACTATATGTTATGTGAATTATGTGTTATATGATTGGGTAAGCCATCGATGATGGTCTCTCAATGAATTCGCACAACTCACCCAAAATTTGTAAATATTTTTCAGGATCAGAAGAATACCCTGTTAGGCATTTGTGTTTTCCCATTTTGTATAAAATTGTATATTCTGAAACTATTGTACAAATGATTTATGTTGTAATGCAAAGACATTATTACTAAAGTGTTTTGTATTTGTAATGGGCCCTAAATGGCTATTAAAATGCTGTTAATTGTATTGTTATGATTGAAAATGTTTATGAATGAAAGTGGAGCCGATTTGAATTGTTGATTTCCGGAAAAAGATGTGTATGGTTGTTATTGTTTGCTTATTTTTTTCTTGTTTGCTTATTTATTTACCTACTTTTATTTTTATTTTATGCAATTACTATTTACATATTTGTCTATTGGTTTCTTCCAACAGTTTTTTAAAAAACTTTTTTTAAAATCTATCAAAAACTTCTCTATTAAATAAAGATAAAATTGTGTACTTTTAAACTTTATAAAATCCTGCGTATCACTGAATTTTTAATGTCAGACTGTTATTATTGTTGTGGATATAAAAATGGTCAACTATCAATAGGAGGAACAATCGTAAAAAATGTAAGCCTTTGTCGGAATCCACTATTGCTGCACTCTACATATGTCTACATACGTATATTACTTGACCCAACATCTTTACACATGTACATCACCCTTAACATCGTATTCCTGCTCACTTTCCTTTTACAAGCTTCCTTAATAAAAAATGTCGTTCTAGTGCATTGTCGCATTATAAGAAGGAATTTGAATTTGATGGAGTATCATAATAGGAGTTCTATTAAACATAATAGTGTAAAAGTTTTTCTTTTCATAATACTTATAAAAAGTGTGATTGATATACTATTAAATTAGATACGTAATATTAATATCATATAAATTAAACCATAATTATTATTTTTCTTATTACACATTTCTACAAAATTCAATGAATAAAATATAATTTAAATTCTTTAACTTTGAAATAGATATTAAATACTATTTCAATAAGGTATTTAATTATATTTATTAAATAACTATTATCATGTTCTTAAATGACACAAATTATTTTTCATAAATTTTTTCAAATAGATATTCTTTTATGTCATAAAAATTGACACAATCGATTTACCAAGCATCACTCTTTTATTTATTGAATAAAATATAATATATTATCTTCTAATTCTCAACGATATACTCTAAAAATGAAATCCAATTTATTTACATGTAAGGTTATAATTTACTAGACTGAGCTTCAAACACGAGCAAATTAACATTTTTGGATCTTATATTAAGGAATGTATGTACAATATATTAACAAATAATGATAACATTTGTTGACTATTCTTAATCAACTCATTTAAGAGTTCTATTCTTATTTATTTTAAGTTCAGTAAAAAGTTTATACTTTATAATTTTAGTTTTTATTGCTTATTGTTTTCATAATTTATAAAAATCATAAAAACTAATGTTGATTCTTGGTTTTATCTTTTTTGTCATTTAATTATATTGTTAACTAAATATATATTACTTAATTATTTAATACTAATTAGTAATTCGTAATTAAATTAAGGTTTAATTTTAAAACAAAATACTTAAAATTTTATTTTGAAGTTTAAAAATATTTTGAATTTAGATATCTTGAAATACATAAATTTAGAAAATAAAAATATAGTAATAATTTTAACGACTAAATATTCTTAGCAGACAAATGGCTACCAACCTTTATAATTGAAAACGTATTGTAATTTAAAAATCTCGTAGAAAGTTATTATATTATGTGAAAAGTTATAAGTTATTCCTTAGTCTCTCTAGTAATTTTTATCATCTAAAATATATTAATATATTAATTTAACACATTTATATATCCTTACTTATATTACAAATATAATAATATTTATTTTATTTTAATATAAATTTATCACATAATTATAAATTATTGTAATATGTTAACCGTCTTATTATTATTATTATTATTATTATATAATAAAATAAAATTTACACGGCAATTGTTTTAAACTAATTAATATATTATTAATTACCATTAAAATGTAATAAATCATTAATTACTAATAAAAATAAATTATGTTTTATATAAAATATTTGTTTAAACTTTTTGATATAAGTAATGAGATGCAATTATTTATTAAAATATAAAATATAAATAAAATAAGAAATTGATCATTTTATTTATTATTATTACATAATAATTTAAAATTTAGTAAGATATTAAGTTTAATATCATATTATAGATATAACATAATTTTAATAAAGTAAATTAATATATTTTTATTTTTAATATAGCATTAATATGTAAATAAGATAAATCAATATGTTTGATATATATATATATATATATATATATATTACATTATAACTTGCTGTCAAAATTTTCTTATTTATTTTAAATGAAACATATTCAATTTTTATTAATCAATATTTTATAAGAAATTGAATAAAATTAGTTTATCTTTAATATTTAAGTTTTTTAAATATAACAAAATTTTACACGCGAGGAAATAAGAAAATCACGAAAGTGTAACCAACCAAGTTTGCTGATAATGGCATGCAAATGTGATCTTAGAAAGAGTAGACGTAAAAGTAGGACTTCATAAAGTATTTACCACAATAGTGAGACTCTTCAGTATTGAACGTTAGTCGTATTTACTATGTACCTACAGGGAAATTACTTTGCTGGCGACTTTAGTTTTTAGATCTAATAATGGACTCTCGCTAGGCAATAATGTTAAATTCTGACAATGGAACGTCAAGTGGCCACTCAACTTGTTTTCTTGGACTCAAAAAGGTTGAGCCCCAAGTTGTTTTCTAATAAGGCATTACGCAAGTTGTTCCCTTGGGGAGTCAACTTGGTATTTTTCAAGGCACGAATTTTTTTTTGGTACAATTAAGAGAAATTAAAATTATCTCATAAAAGAAATATCACAGATATTAGCCTATATAATTAAAAAGAAGACGTCAAAAATATCATCCCAGTTGAAAAAAAATTGTAAAACAAAAGAGAATAATATTTTTTGTGCGGGTATTCCATTTCCATTTCCATTTGCATTGCTTTGGACTAAAATTATTAATTAATACCAAAAGTGCAAAAGATTGTTGGAAATTTAAGAAGGTGAGATGTTCTCTCTCACGTCATGAATAATCCAAAAATGTGTATATTTTTAAAAGGTTAAGAAGCAGGGATTGGACCGTTTACTTTATTGAATCTGCCAAACAACAACAGCAGGCTCAGAAATTTCAGGAAACGTAGCAGTCACTCACTGCCCAGCAAACCCAATAAGCCTTCGGCAATTAATGTGTGAACGACTAGCGGAGTAAAGTAACCATTTCCCAAAAACTTTAATTACAAAAAAAATCAAAAGGAAGAATTCTGTTTGATATTACGATTACGCCACCGAATAAAACCGCACCGCTTTCGCTCTCCGACAAGAGAATTCTAGAGAGGGAGAAAGAAAAAAAGAGGAAAAACAATTCTAGAGAGAGACTCATTCCATCAGGTTCAGCTCACCTTTACAAGACCTCCGTATTCCCCTCTCTCTCTATTTTAATGGCGGTTCTTCTAGGGTTTTTACGCTTCTTTTTTAGCTAAGAGCAAAAGTCTTCAAATCGGATATCTCACATGGAAATGCCTGGTCGGAGATCCAACTACAAGCTTCTCAGTCAGTTCCCTGACGAACAGTTAGACCCGCCCCAGTACTATGAATCGTCCATTTCGGGCGAGTCAAAGAATAGTAAGCTCAAGTCAGAGAGAGGCTTTGATTGGGAGTCCGATCATAGGCCGAATCAACAGTCTAGTAACAATCGGATTGGGAACTTCAACTTATACTCGTCGCCGATCGGATTGCAACGGCAATCGAGTGGGAGTAGCTTTGGAGAGAGCTCGTTGTCTGGAGAGTATTATCCTCCCACTCTGTCAACGGCCGGAGGAAATGAGATTGAAGCGTTCGGCGGTTACATGCATGAGGACGGCAATTTGATTAGGGCCAGGGCGGGGGATAGTACCGCGTTTTCGGGGACGGGTTCTTGTGGAAAGAGCTGGGCGCAGCAGACGGAGGAGAGTTATCAGTTGCAACTGGCTTTGGCGTTGCGGTTGTCGTCCGAAGCAACTTGTGCTGATGATCCGAATTTTCTGGATCCGGTTCCTGATGAATCTGCGCTGCGCTCCTCCAGCTCTAATTCTCCGGAGGCGGTGTCTCATAGATTTTGGGTGCGATTATTATTTCTAATTTTCGTACTTGGCATTATCGTCGTGTTATTTTCTGCCTTTGACTGCGTGCGTGTGTCTAAAAGAAATCCAAGTGCGCAGATTTTCATAGTTATATGGTGTAGAGATAGAAGTGTTCCGACAAGTTACTTTTAAATCCTTGAATATGAATTACTTATGATACTGGCATATGAATTCATTTGACAGGCTTAATATACTTGTTTTGTCGTGGGTAATAATTATTGATGTTCACTCCCATACTTTCTGGTTCCTGGCTTCCACATGTATGCGTTTTAATTGAGGCGGAGAACAACATCCGTCCAACTTTACTTGCAAAGTTGTTGTCATAGTTTGTGGAGGAATGTCCGCTGTAATTTTGTTGGTAGTTCGATGATTGAAATTGATGGACTTGGCAAAATATTAGTACTTGATCAACTTTGCTGTCTTATTATCCATCTCTAAGAAATACGTGACATTGCTGATGCATAGTAAAATTGTTTCTCTAGATGATCATTACTAGTGGCATCACTGATATAACAGGAATTGAATGTACCAACTGGTATCTTTTTGAGGAATTTACTTTTGTTGACTTCACATTTGTTGCTGTTGAAATTATGCGGTTGTTTTGCTAATCGTTTTGATGAAAAATGTATAGCAAAATTTCTTATGTAGGAAAGAAAGGCCCATGCCCTCCTTTCTCATCCATACGATCCTTATTACTGAATATGGAATTAATTGCTCAAGTTGAGAACTTTTGTCCATATTATTTCTACCTTTCTTTTTCTTGAGAAGCCCACATAAATAACAGCATAGTTAAGTTAGGACATTAATTTTTCCTCAAGGGTACCTGACAGGCAAGGTTTAAAAAGATTAATAACTTATTACTGTGTTTTTTTCCCATTTCTGTTTCGTTACCTTTATTTACATTGAATCCTTGTCATGGTAGTATACTATATTAGCAACCAAGTAGGGTTTCTCTTTCCATCTGGTTCTTAGCATAGTTCTATAAGGACAAGTGCTCTCATGCACAATGCTTTGAATAGAGAGATAAGAGGCAAATTTATAAGTGGAATGCCATAGATTGTTGAGACAATAAAGGGACTGGTGGAAGAAACCAATGGGTCCACAAGTAATGTTATTCTTTATTAAACAATTGGCACAGGGAACTGGAGATGATGTAATATGCTACCTTGGGTCTTTTAACTCCTCTTCATTGACATTGTGATCTGTGGAACTAATTGCACTTAAAATTCCCATGACTTGAGTAGAAAATATGAAAGTCAGGTTGTAATGGTGTTACAAAAGACCAAAGGATTGTTTCAAAAAGTTTCATGGCCAGGGAATTTCATTTGATTTTGTAATGGTGTTACAAAAGACCAAAGGATTGTTTCAAAAAGTTTCATGGCCGGGGAATTTCATTTGATTCAGCCAGGTTTTTTTTCGATCCTTCAACTGTTTAAAGTGTGGATACCAACAACACATTATTTTAAAGTCAGCAAAAATCATAGTATTTGATAGGAAAACGTTTTGGGCTCATGATTGGGTTTGCAAGTTGTTGATTTTAGATTTTAGTGTCAAATCAATGTAGCTTTGTACGGTATTCTCTGTTTCTAGGTTAGGGGGGGTTGCATGTTCTCATGTCAACATTGTTTTCTTCTGGAGTTCTTAATTTGTCTTATATACTCAACATTCATCAGGTGAATGGTTGCTTGTCATACTTTGACAAAATTCCTGATGGTTTTTACCTAATTCATGGAATGGATCCATATGTGTGGACGGTGTGCACTGATCTACAAGAGAATGGTCGCATCCCATCGATTGAATCTCTGAAATCTGTGAATCCGAGTGATGGTTCTTCACTGGAAGTGGTTTTGATTGATCAACGTAGTGATCCAGGCTTGAAGGAACTTCAAAATAGAGTTCATAACATTTCTTGCAGCTGTAGAACATCAAACGAGGTAGTTGATCAGCTGGCAAAGCTTGTATGCAATTGCATGGGGTAAGTAATATTCATATTGGAGCAGGTTGAAGTGGTTTTTATATTGCAATTGATATATAATACTTTGTTTATCATATTTTTTTGTTGTTACCATAAGGGGATCAGCTTCTGTGGAAGAAGATTTACTGTTGATCTGGAGGGAACGTAGTCATGATGTAAAAGATTGTTTAGGATCCGTTGTGGTCCCTATAGGCAACCTTTCCATTGGCTTATGTAGACATCGATGCTTACTATTTAAGGTAGATTCTATCTTGGTGTTTTGTAATTGCTAATTGGTTTTCTGCTTTGCTGTTTAAACTTTTGGGTGAATCCTAGTATTTTGAGTATGCCAAGAGTGTAAGAGATTTCTTTTAATTGCTTAACCAGATTCGATACTCTGTCTTATGTAGCTTATCTTTTTCTTCCTAGGAAGAAAAGAGAGTTAATGGTGAACTGTGTGATCTTGTCTAGGTTCTAGCTGATATCATTGATCTACCTTGTCGAATCGCAAAGGGGTGCAGATATTGCAGAAGAGATGATGCTACCTCATGTCTTGTACGTTTTGGTCTTGAAAGGTATTCTTTCTTAGTTTTTATGATATCTGTTGGTTATATATGTAAGAATTGAAACACATGGTCAAATCTTGTTTAGTGGTCTATCTGAGAAGCAGAGTGATACTGTTTACTTTTCAACTCTGGGTATTGTTGTCTTCAACCCAATGTTTACCAAAGTGCTGATACGGTTGTGTTTGGATTTCCCAAATACTTAAGCTGTAGCATCATTTTGAATTTAAAAGTCACTATGTTCTTGATCAGCTAAAAATTTGCTTAAAGTGTGTAGCAGTAGCAGGTAAACGTTACAATTGTTGAACATGTGTCTTGATAGCTTTTTCAGGGAGCTAAAAAATAAAAATTCTTTCAACAGTTAGATTCTCGGTAATAAATTTTTTTATTTAATTGTTTTCCCAGTGCACTATAATGTAATTCGAACTGTACCAATAGTCTCTAGTTGTTTGATTCTTGAAGCCAGAATCTATTAAAGACATCTTACAAATTGTATTTCTCCCGTTCCAGAGAATATCTAATTGACTTAGTAGGGAAGCCAGGCTGTTTATGCGAGCCCGACTCCTCGCTCAATGGTCCTTCTTCCATCTCAATTTCTTCACCATTGCGCTATCCCCGAATGAAATCAGCTGAACCTACCGTTGATTACAGGTCAATGGCCAAACAGTATTTTTCGGACTGTCAGTCACTCGATCTTGTCTTTGATAATACTTCAACAGGTAATGCATCGACAGGCCAACCCGCGTGACTCCTTCTTTGGCTTGTCTCTAGTTAATTCTTCTATTTATTGTCTTTATCTTCTGCTTCTGTGTATGCTTTGTAGTTGCTGGTGCCTACATTGTTTCTAGTTTCACATGTTCCAATCATGGTATTGAAAGTTGAGTCCTCTTTTAATTGGTTCTTCACATACCAATCCATCTCCTTGCTTCTATTTCAATGATACTAACTCCTTTACTGTTTCTGGAATTTGTTAAACCTTCTGCAACTGATGGGTTGAAATGCTTGTTTCAGAATGCTATAGATTGACATTACAGACAGAAGTATAAGAAAGAGAACTAAAATAGACAAGCTTCGTACATATTTCTAGCTGTATCACTTCGGGTATTTGATTTCTTTTTGATCTTGCACATTGGAAGTGCCTTATTTGGCAATTCATAGCAAGTGCAATGCTCTAGAAGAACCCCCACCCCACTCTATTGGATTTTAGTGTAACTCACATTTCAAGGTCTCAACTGTTGACCTTTCAGTTGTCTCCACAAGTTGTCATATTTAATAACAGCTGAGATTCCAGTTGAAACTCAAGATTTGCTTTATTGCAGTTTGGTCCCTTTGTTCTCGTTATGCATTTGGATTGTGAAGAAGATTGATGCTTCTTTTATTTTTGAATGCTTAAAGTAATGAATTAATTAGATCATGGCTCACATTGGTAGAGAAGACTGATGTAGTAGTGCAAGTGTTAAATTTTTTTTTCCTCGCTCATTCCATGCAAGAAAACTCTAATGTTATATATGCAATTTGTTGGATTTCTTGTTTCAATCTTTTACTTCATCTCTTCAGGTGTTTAGGCTATTGTAATGTAAGATTTCAATAATAACTGCTGGTTTGTTGTGTATTTCCAGGTGCTGTTACTGAAGAAGATTCTGGAATTTCTATGTATTCTCAACCAGTTGACCTGGCAGGCAATGAAAGAAGTAATATTGTTCAACAAGAAAGAGATTCCCAACTTTCCAAACCATATAATCCTTCACATAATGCTAAACGATCAATAAACATGACCAAAGACCCAATCCCTGCAAAGCATATTCCATCCACTGGGCACAGGCATGTCCAACCACTTTTATCATACGAGATGGTGAATACTAGTAAAGATTCGAGGTTCTTTGACAGTAGTCAATTGGTATCTAGTAAACAAAGTAAAGAACTTTCACATGATGTAGAAGATTTGGACATCCCTTGGAGTGATCTTAATTTGAAAGAGAGAATTGGAGCAGGTAGAGTATTTCTGGTATTTATGCCACTTCTTTGACAGAAACAGTAATGCCTACTAGCTATATATTAGCTAATAGTTGTTCCTTGTGGCATGGTGATTGACATTGAATTGGTTTTTCTTGTTAGGTTCCTTTGGAACAGTCCACCGTGCTGAATGGCATGGCTCGGTAAAGCTGCCTCTCTTATCATAAACATTGTCTTTGAAGACATGTCACACATCTCTTTGTTTCCTTTTTGCTTTCATTGTGAAATTTAACAATAAATGCTAAAACTTATGGAACTTGTGATTGTGCATTTAGTGGTGAAAATTGCCTGTCAAGGAGATATGAAGGTGAAGTCTATGTCACTGAATTGATGTGTCAATCCATTATTTACCATAGTGCACTATAGATGAATTATGTTCAAGAAATTTCCTTAATCTGGCCTGGGAGATTCTGAATGTTTAGAGCGCCGTGTTTACCATTTGTTTGCAACTTGACCTGCCCACTAACAGGTTGTGACTAGTTTTATTGAATATAGGTCTTAATGTTCGGTACTATAATCCTAATTGCTAGAATGGCAGCAACTATACCTGATTAGTAGACATATTATGGGTTTTTCTGGGGATTTGTTGGTTTTATGAGAGTGAAATTTGGTTCTATTTTTTGCATAGAAGTCTTTTATGTTTGGTCATTCTTTTGTGTGATCTATCAATGTCTTATTGTTGAGTTTTATAATAGTAAATAGTGTTATTGTAGCTTCCAGTACAATTAGCTTAAGTATGTTTTAAGTTTTCTCAAGGTGTTTTAACTGATTAATTGAGTTACAATGTTATTTGTCCTGCCTCTTCCTCTTCGTCAGCCTCCTTATCCTTATTCTTTTGTGGATAATAATCTTAACCACAGGAAGTTGCTGTGAAAATTCTCATGGAGCAAGAGTTTCATCCAGACGGGTTCAAAGAATTTTTGAGAGAGGTGAGTGTTCACTGTGAGTTCGATAAAATTTCACATGAACTTTGGACAACACCTTGCTTTGTAATCTCATATGTATAGTTGTTTCTTTTGCTTGTTAGGTTGCAATAATGAAGCGTGTTCGGCATCCAAATATTGTTCTTTTCATGGGTGCAGTAACACAGCCCCCAAATTTGTCCATAGTGACAGAATATTTATCAAGGTTGTGGGTTCTTTCCCTTGTGACATTCCTTTTGTTCTATTTCTCTCAAGCATGGAGTTTAGAGAGAATCCCCATCTTCCAAGATTTTTTTGCTAGATATTTAAAAACTTTTTACTTTTGTGGTTTGATTAAATCTGTGGTTTGTCATTCAGAGGTAGCTTGTTTAAGCTGTTGCATAAGTCTAGTGCAAGAGAGGGGTTAGATGAAAGACGACGTCTGAATATGGCTTATGATGTGGTATGCATTTTTACTTATATGGTCACTACCTTTGCTTTGATTTTGGCTTGCCAAGAGCTTTTTGTCGTATCTTTCAAAACTAATCAAGGTGCTTTGAACTCTCACAGGCAAAAGGCATGAATTATCTTCACAAGCGAAATCCTCCTATTGTCCATAGAGATTTAAAGTCTCCAAATCTTTTGGTTGACAGGAAATACACAGTAAAGGTTAGACAGTTGACTCCAATTTGGCTCGTTATAGATCTCTTTCATGGCCTGTTTAACGATTGTTTTATGCCTCAGAAGTGAAGTCTTGGGATTAAACTGGAGCTCCATCTAGAGTGAGATATCCAAAAATAGAATTTCTTAACAAGGTTCCTGTGTATACCTATGGATGTCGCAGCACCCTTAAGTTGTTTTCCAATGTAGGCAGTTGGTTGTTTATCGATATGTCACATGGATGGAGACCTGGACATCATCCAAACCCTATCAAATCCCGATTAGTTTCTTGCCATTATCAACTTGGCATGGCTGTTTATGCAGCCCTATGCAATTTACAATATTCCTAGTGTCTCCTCTTGCCATGGATATGTTACTGTTTAGAATTGTTACTTGGCCAAAAGGCGATTCTTTTTGTATATCTCTTAACTAAATAATCATGTTTGTGCTGTTTGAATTTTGTGATGTGTAGAGTTTTGCCGTTGAACCAAGTGCTGATATTAATTATGCAGTATGTCTAGGATTTTCTGTTTATTGGACTTAACTCTTTTGTTTACTTTCTTTGACCTGATAGGTTTGTGATTTTGGCCTTTCTCGATTAAAAGCAAATACATTCCTGTCATCAAAGTCTGCAGCTGGGACGGTAAGTGATTCTGAACTTATTTACTGTCTTATAATTCTTTGGTTTACGTTGTTATGAACATGTTATTCTGATATTATGATCTTATGTTCATTTGTCCTATCTATTAGCCTGAGTGGATGGCACCAGAAGTTCTCCGTGATGAACCGTCAAATGAGAAATCAGATGTATACAGCTTTGGTGTCATCTTGTGGGAGATTGTAACACTGCAACAGCCCTGGAGCAATTTAAATCCTGCACAGGTTTGTGTTCTGGAGTTGTTAATTACTTCTGACATCATACAATCTTAATGTAGTCTTATTCTGAGTTGACTTCTTATTTATGTTGTTTGGGAAGCAGAATTGAGGAAGTCTAGCAATTTGATAGTGAATAATTGATATTTTGGGCATACCACCGGATCAGTAAAATAATATATCTGCCAGTTTGACTCTTTTAATAAGTAGAGAACATATTAGTCCTTTTTGTTGACTAGCTATTTGATGCATACCCTATCTTGTAACCTTTTTTGGTCCTTGATTGTCTGTTATGATATACCTCAGCAATTGGCTGACTAGGGGCCCAAGCGCGGGGCATCTATTTAGTAATGGATATCCGTGAAAGTTAAGTAGCTTCACTTACTGACTATTTAGACATCCCAGGTTTACTATAGCTAGACATGGAAACTTCCCAGCAATTCCCAACTTGCAGTCTACCTGCTGGGAGTGTTGTTCCAAAATAATAATCTTCCCTTGTGTTTGCACTTTTTGATTTGTAATCATTTTGGTGCTTCTCTTTCTGCATTTACAGCTGGAAATTTATGGATATGATGCCTACCTTGTAGGTTGTAGCTGCTGTTGGTTTCAAGGGAAAAAGGCTTGAGATTCCAAGAGATTTAAATCCTCAAGTGGCCGCCCTTATTGAGGCTTGCTGGGCAGAGTGAGTTCGAAGTTCTAGTTTTGGTTTTAATCCTCATCTCTCGTTAAGCCAGAATGCATGGTGGTTATTTGTTTGTTATTATTGTTATTTAATTTTTATACTGTCTCAATACAAATGGTTTTCCTGCAGTGAGCCTTGGAAACGTCCCTCCTTTGCTAATATCATGGAATCTCTGAAGTCTTTGATTAAATCCCTTGCACCCCATTCTGGTCCTGCTGATATGCCATCACTTGCGTGAAGGGTGGAACACCGCAGGTCTTATTTATGCACATAATACAGCATTCTTTTGCGATTCAATATCTGGCAAGGATAGCATCGCCTAGATAGTCTCAGGTGCGCCATATTCTTCAACTCTGATTTACCCATCCCGGTTTAATAAACCATATATTTAGGTCGAGTCACTCTCGTAAGACTTCTGGCAGATGCACTTAAGCACAAAGCTCGCTGATGTACTAGCAATCAGTGAGCATCAACTATTCCTTAAAAGAGAAATGAATGCTCTCTGCAGTCATTATATGAGTTGCAAATCTGCTCTGATGGGTTTTAAATAATTCTTCATTGAAGCCTGCTTTGATCAACTGTCCTGATATTTTGATTAATTTACTTGGCCGCAGAATCATTGATGTACATGTCTGTCATCTCGAAACTCGAGAATTTTGTGTTTTTAGCTCTGCCAGAGGAACTACATCGATGCCTTAAATACATTTTCTTTTGCCTGTAACACCGGTTCCCTTAATGGGAAGTCTGTATAAATCTGTTTCATAATTTTGTATGTAAAATTTGTAACTTAAAATTAGCTCAATGAAATCGTTGGCATTTTTTCTTCATCATGCAACTGTTCCATTCTTTTTCTTTCCACTGCAAATCTCGAGAACGCATCTCCTTGCATCTCCATTTTACGTTTCTTGATGTTCAACAAGTAAAATTAAAAAAGGGGCTATGAAAATAGACAGAGAGCGGAAAAAGGCATTGTTTAAGACTATCTTGCAACAATTCATGAAAGCCACCTATAGTAGAATGTTCAATGCCTATAGGACTCCTTCCGCCTTGATTAATTGGATGATCATTTACGAAAGTACCCATATCATCAAGCAAAGCTTGCATTCCATCACTCCATTCCCAATTGACATATGCACGTGTCATAGGATATACGTGTACATGCTTGTTAGAAATGACATGTTAAATGTCTTACCTTCACTGTACATAACAAGGCATCATACACTAAACCATCAATCACACATTTTTTTAAACTCTAAATATTATCACATTAGTCAAAATCCATAATTTAAATCGTTTCATACAATACAATACCATCCAAGGTTTACAACATTATCGTATGAGCTTAAACAACTCAGTACACGCCAAATACAATAAACATGAAAACAAAAGCTAAGTCTTCAATCTCAGCTGACCGACCTCTGAGTTAAATCTGACTGTAACAGTTGCACACAATATGCTTCTACGGAATCTTAGAAGCTAGGTTGTCTCACTCCGAACCTGAAAAGTAACGATGCAATTTTGATGAGTTTTGCGAACTCAGTAGAGTAACCATCCTCGATGGTTCACTCATGACATAAAACGAGATCAATTATAGCATGTAATCATACAG
>JANKOE010000005.1:65498990-65514326 GCA_026284465.1 Erythroxylum citrifolium | reverse complement strand
CCTTCTACTTGTTTGGTAGTTGGGCTGTTTCCTTTTGATGCCCTCCTAACAATTTTGTTATCTGGGCTTTTTCCTTTTCTTGTATCGTACTCGGGTATGCCCGTTTGATGTTGTAATTTTTTTCAGTGCAGTACTAATTTTACCTTGGAAAAAAAAAAGATTAGACTTTAAAGAATCTTTTGGGAAAAGGTATAGGCGACTTATGTGGTATGGGAGGAACATATTTGGGCTCTTTATCTTCCCCCCTCTTCTCTTTTTTGGTCTCACTCTCTTTACTGGGCAACACACCATCTTTGTTGTAATCATTTTCAACCTCTCTCACCTTAGAATCCTCCGTCTTCTTATAACTCCTCAATGTCATAACCTTATAATGCTCTTTAGGGTTCTCTTGTTGGCTAGGAAGTTTACTAGGTGATATAATATAAGAGCTAGTTTGATAGGCAAGTTGAAGTTATAACTTCTTGTTATAGGTTATTAAAGCGTCAACCTTACAAGTGAGCTACCTAATTGCCTAAATAAACCCCTAATTTCACTTTGCTTGGTTTGTTAGAATATTCTTAAGTAAAGACTCTAAATTGGACTTCGGAGGAGGGCAGGTGTTAAAAAGCCTTAATTGAAAAATGGGGATTGCCTTACATTATTTTGGAAAACATGGTTAAATTTGTCTCTATGAGAGAAATTAGAATGATTTCTCCATTCAGGATTATAGGAATTTGAAAAAAGATCATTCTTTTAGTTGAAATTATTGACATAATTAGCCTATAGATGAATTTTAGAAAAAAATGAGTTCCTCAATTGTCAATCAGTAGCTAAATGTACTAAAGATCCAAAAATGTCATATGAAACATTAGATGTTCCCATATAATTCACAGTTGTATGATCAACTTTCTGGGTCTAAGCATCAACTTTAGTAGCAAGAAGACTTAAAACATCAATATCATACTTACATTGAGTCTTTTTTGGGACTTCTGTTTCACCTAGCCATTGTTAATGATTTTGAATCATGTTCTTAATCAAGTTGTTCACTTTGTCGACTAGTATTATTCATGATAGCACCACCAGTAGCAACATCCACTAAAATCTTGGTAGTGAAGGTCATTCCACTGAAAAATTATCACCTCTCAAGCCTTTGACGAGGGCATGACTTAATAGTTCTTGGTACCTCTCCCAAGCTTTCATAAAGTGATTCACCTTCCCTTTGATTAAAAATTGTGGTCGTCTAAAAAAAGTTTGGGATATTTGATCCCAAGTGGTAATCGTTCCTACTAACAAAGTTTACAACCAACTTGCCTTATCTCTTAATAAAAAAGGGAATAACCTTAACTTGATGGCATCCGGTGAAAAATCATTAAACTTTAGGGTATAATGGTAAATATTGAAATATGTAAATTGATATCTTGGATGGAAAGATCACCAAACTGATTTTATTATACCACGAAGAGAAGAGAAGGTTTCAACTTAAAGGAGGGTCTCATCTATGGAAAAATATCTTTAAGCCATCCACATTCAGACTAATTTTTGCTTGAATCGAATAGGTTCCTTGTAAAAGACAAAGCTCTGGTCCAACTTAAAATTGTTATCTTCAATGTTGGGCGTTACACTACTTAAATAAGCAAAACAACAATTTATATAAATATATATATAGCGTGTAAATCTGGATTATTAAAGATAACTTTAAACAAGCCTAATTTCTGAAAACAGGCTATAGTATAGTTACGATTAAAAAACAAAAAGTATACTCCCATTAAAAGAGAAGGTCGTAAAGTAGAACAGCCCATCAATCCAAGGTCCTAAAACCCACCATCTATCATAAGCCCCTGAAAACCTAAAACCTAAAACCTAAAACCCTGAACTTCCCTTTCCTTTCACAGCCAGGTTCTTGGCTTCTCTCTGCAGACCGATTTCTGTTCCGCTTATTGGTAATATGTTGAAGGTTAAAACTCCCAAGAAGGGAAGAGTTAAGCGTGAGCTCGAAAAGCGTGCTCCTAAACTCGTTAGTCTTAATAACCCTTTCATCTTTTCTTTGTTATTGTATTCAATTTATCTGATTGTATTCCTGGAAAGTTTTGTTTTTTTATGGTAGAAACTTAATGGGTTTTGGGCTTTATTGTATTTTGTAGGTTGAGATTGGGAAGAAGACGCTGATCCTTCAAGGTACAAAGACGAGCAACGTGTTGAATTCGGTGTTGACTGATATTTACCATCTTAAGAGGCAGAGTGCTTTGAGATTCACGCGCAAAAACGATAATATAAGGCCATTTGAGAGCGGAGGCGAGACTTCCTTGGAGTTCTTTTCTCAGAAAACTGATTGCAGCATCTTCGTGGTGAGTCTAACTAAGTGATGCTGTATTTTGGGCACGTTTTTTAGTGTTCAGTAATATCTTCATGTGATGTTTGTTGGAATACTATTATGAAGAAATGCGCCTTATAAGAATTTTTATATGATTTTTTTTTCAGTTTGGCGGAGGGGCTTAATGTTCCTTCCCCAGTTTATGCTATCGTATATATTTGTTTAATTTAATTTCATTAGCTATTCTGAAGTTTTAGATTGATTTAAGAAGTTGTTCAACAATTGGTTTCTCATGATTTAGAACTAGGTTGCAAAAGAACATATTGGAATGTTCCACTTGTTCCAGTTCATTTTTGTTTAACTTGGTTGCTGTTCTGATCAGGATAAGGGATGTTCTGCTGTTTAGTGGAATGGTTATGCTTGTTAAGATGTGATTTTGGATTTAAGTTACTGCCTTATTTGCTTGTTTTAGATTTCTTATTTAAGTTGGCAAGGCAGTAACTTCCATAGTATAACAAATGGTATCACGTGAAAATTTTTCTCAACTAACTGTATGACTTTCCTCGGCAGTATGGTTCGACCTCAAAGAAGCGCCCTGATAATCTTGTCATAGGAAGAACATACGATCATAACATATATGATCTTGTAGAAGTTGGGGTAGAAAATTTCAAGCCCATTGGGTCTTTTAAATATGATAAGAAACTAAGTCCACAGCCTGGCTCCAAGGCTTTCATTACTTTTATTGGAGAAGGATTTGAGATTGTTGACGAGTTGAAACATCTGAAGGAGGTTTTGCTTGATCTCTTACGTGGAGAGGTGTTTCTCTATGGCCATTTTGACTTTCCTGTTTGTATTTAGCAAGATTGCAAAAATAATCACTTATATGTTATATGCAGGTTGTTGAAAATTTGAATCTTGCTGGGATAGATCGTGCTTACATATGTACAGCTGTATCTACCAATCGGGTGCTCTTCACTCACTGTGCTTTGCGCCTGAAAAAGTCCGGTACAATAGTCCCGAAGATGGAACTTGTGGAAGTGGGTCCTTCCATGGATCTAGTGATGCGTCGTCACCGACTTCCTAATGAGAGCTTAAGGAAAGAAGCCATGAAAACAGCTAAAGATCAACCTAAGAAGAAGGTAAGCTAGACTGGTGAAGTTGCTTATTTTTATCAGTGTATGAAATGGCATGTAAAATATGTTGTCTTCTTTCAGATTAAAAATGTTAGAGATGATGCCATAGAAGGAACCAAAGGGAGGATATATATTCCAGATCAGAAGGTGAGAAATTAGTTACTCATGCTGTGGCTTACCTGCTTCTTTTCATCCCTGAATCTCACTGTTGTGACAGGCAGCATCTTTAAGTCGTATTGATATAACTAATTTTGGTTCTAGATTGGAAATGTGGCACTGCCAAACAAAACAAAAGGATTGAAAAGAGAACGACGAGAAGCCAAAATGAAGCATGAAAAAAGCGAACGTCCACCAAAAAAGCAGAAGGAAACTTCTGCATAGTTATACTTGGGCCGCTTCTGTATCAAATTTGTTTTTCCTTTCTTTTGGAACTCCTATATTGTTACTTTGGTTTCATCTAAAGCCATTAGTCTCACCAGAAACATGACATTTTATTGCTGAACGGCATCAGTCACTTGACATTCATGGTTGAGAAATTTTGTCAATGTAATGATTGTCTCGAAAGGGGTTGCCTTGTCTAATTGGCAGGAGGTGACTCTCATCTCTCGCGCTTGGGTTCCTAATGTAGAGTCACTTGAATGGAACTTGAAACATGATGATAATCATAAGTCTTCTAAAGTCAAATGTAGTATTGCTTAAAATTAAATAGTTTTAAGATTTATTTTTAAATATGATCATAAAATTAGTAAAAAAATTGATTATTTTTCTATAACTTATGTTTGGAATTTAGTTTAAATTGTAATGTTTCTTGTCCTATTATTATTAAAAGAATGATGCTTTAATTTTTTATAATATTCGGTGAATATTATAAATAATATACAAAAATTTGTAACGCTTTTTAAAAAATTAAGCAAGTTATATAGACTACAAGAGACTAGAATTTTATATTGTACTTTTGGATTTTTTAAACTATAAATGAATTTTGTAAGTTAAATTCATTTAGTTCAGGCAAATCAAACAGTGTAAAAGGTTTATGTAATTAAGTACAATACTATACTGATACTAATTAATACCAAATATCGTTACCGGTAATTATTTAAATTATATATATAATTATTTAAATTATATATATAATAATTTAAATAATTACTATATATATAATAATTTAAATAATTACCGGTAACGATATTGATATATATATATATATATTTTCCTACGAGGTGTCTTAGGAGGGTCCAAACTATAGGAAGACACCTATAAGCTATTCACACCCAGACTAATCTCTGCTCGAGTCGAGTAGGTCCCTTGCGGGAGACAAAACTCTGACCTCACGTTTTAAACGGCTGTATATATGAGGACGGTTCGAACCTATGACCTCACTTAAGTCAGGAGAGCCCCTTACCAACTCACTTGCGCTGTGGGGTTAATATATAATATTTTTAATACTGCAAAACAATTCCTCACAATTCACATTTTACGAGGCATCCACAGTCGCATCCACAAGCCTCCAACATCACACTTCACACATGCATTTCACAATTAGTGATCCACATTTCCATGTATAGCGAAATGTATACGTTTTTGTTTCAGTGAAGTATGAGATTCAATTTCTATCTCAATCCATTGTCGGTGAATTGTTGGCTACTGAGAGATGAAACAAAATGCATCCTTTTGCGATTTCTATTTAGTTTTATGAGTTTCAGAATCGTAGGCAGTGAACAAAGCACATAGAGGAGTTATGAGGCTTCGAATCTTGCAGGGGGACTGTTGGTTGTGGTAACTGCAGGTGGGGGCTACGAGGAAGATGTTGGTTGAGGGGGAGTTGTGGTGGGTTGTCGTGGTTGCGAGGAGGCTATTGAATGCGGGCGGGGGCTGCGATGGTTCAGTGGTGGGCGATGGCGCACTTGCGAGGCAGTGGTGGCTAGCGACTCTCTGTGTGAGGCAGGAGATGAGGGTTGGGTCGGGGGATGGTGGGTAAGAGTGGGGAAGAGAGAGAGTAAAATGAGAGGCAGGCTTTAAAAGATGGGAGTGGGGTTGGTTTTATTCTTTTATTTTTACAAACAAATTTATGAATTTTTTAAACTTTATAGTATCAACCGATATTTGATCGATATTTTATTATTTAGTTTAAAATCATTTTTGGATAATTTTCATTCGATTGGATGAATAATAAATTATTTACAAAAAAAGGTAACTTATTGGATGAATAATAAATTTTTTACAAGGAAAAGGCAACTTATTAGTAGATGTAGATGAGATTAGGGATAAGAGATATGCTTTTGCTTAGTATGTAGGCTTCAGGCAGGCCTCAAGCTTTAAATTGGGCCTCGAGCCTCAGATTAAGTTTTGACTCGAGATTTGGCAAAATTAAACAACTTACAAAATTGTGTTATCATACATTAATGTGATTTTAATCTCATACGTCACGTTACATGACAAATTATGTTTTAACCTATGGTAAAACGATGTCGTTTTATACCTTTACTATAGGTTAAATAAACCAACATTGTTCATTCTTCTTCGTCTATATTGTGAGACACCCAACCCTTCCTTGACGTCATCTACTCTTCTTTTTCAGTCTCCCACTATCCCACTCCCAACTCCCAGACCAGTTGTCATCGTCTTCTTTTTCATCTCCACTAGGTGTTGCCTCCCAGGCCGTGTCCCAGTAGCCCACCAAGTATCATCTTTGTCCTTCATGTAGCTTTCAAGTTTCAATGGACTTTGAATTGAGTTAATTTTTGTTTGCCATTGACTATTGTTCAATGAATCAGCTGTTGAATTGATTCAATTAAACCAATTTCTTTGATTGTGCTTTCTACTCATGTTCATAGTGACTTACACAGTCATAGACACGCCTATGGATGTGATTGTGTAAGTTTGCGAAAATATAGACAGTAGTCATACATGCCCGTGTACAATGAAATCTTATTTACAAGGACTTACACGATCACATATATGATGTGAATGAAATTTTGGTGTATACAGGCATGTGTGTATGTGATTGTGTAAGTCCACGAAACATATATGCCCGTGTACATTGAAATTTCATTCATAGTGACTTACACGATCATACACACTCTTGTGTATAATGTCACACAATCATAGTGACTTATAATGAACATGTAAGTCACCCATATACTTTAAATTGCTCTCTATAGTGTCTTTCAATTTTTTGATCTCTCCCTCATGCGTGTACTTATTGAATTGCCATTAAAGTATATGTATACATGCAAATAATTATGACTAACTTATATAGTTGTATATATTGATTGTTCCAGATGGAGGAATATATTCCTTTAGTGGGGAGTTTTAATCCGATACTGGAGAGTATAAAAGTGGATACTTCTAATTTGGCACCAGATAAAGATAGAAGTCTAGGTCCATTGAAAATTGATGCTTGGAATCACTTTAATAAGACTATATCAATGAACAGAGTAGAGAATGCCGAATGTAAATATTGTTACAAGATGTTGGTTGGGAGTTTAAAAGGAGGAACCTCTCATTTAAAGATACATTTGGATTCGTGTAACAAAAAGAGATCGTATTAGGAGGTCAAACATTGTTTACCTCTAACCTAATAAGAGGGAAGAATGAAATGACTGTTGTAGCCTATGTTACCAACATATTAATGTTCTTGATGGCTAATATCGCTATTTGCGATGAACATCCACTTTCTATAGTTTATAACAAAAGATTTGGAATGTTGTCCAGTTCACTGTGATTGGCCTTCAAGATCCTAACATAAAATACCTTGAAAAAAGATATAATAAATATATACAAGGATCAAAAGAAAGAAATTTTAAAAATGTTGATAAGTATTGAAGGAAGGATTGCTGTCACAACAGATATGTGAACAACCAACAATTAAAAGAAGAGTTATATGGCGATAACAACACATTAAATTGACAATAACTGGACTCTACACAGTAGACTATTAAGGTAAATTATATTGGTTAATAGAGATATATTTATTTTTTTGATTATGTTATGATTGATATTTGTTCATATTTGTAAATGGTAGGTTCATTTATGTGTTGACACTATATACAATCAAATGGTTGGCAACTGTGTTGGTCGAGTGTTTAATAGATTGGAATATCGACACCAAATTATATACCATAATAGTCAACAAATGTAGCACAAATGATGTGATGAATGAAAAGGTGAATAATAAGTTACGGGCTACGAGTTTATTGGTTAGTGGTAGGTTGTCACATATGAGCTTTTTTGCACATATTTTGAATTTATTATGAATGAAAAGTTAGAGATGATAAAGGAAGCAGTAGATTTGATTCATGATAGTGTAGTATATTGGAGTGCAACACCTAAAAGAGTTGAAAATTTTGAAGATGTTGTATGATAACTATGCGTTGTGAGGATGAAGAAATTGGTATTAGATTGTCTTATTAGATAGAACTCAACCTTTAAGATGTTGGAGTGAAAATTGTAATATATTGACTTGTTTACCAGGCCGAGACAAAGAGGTTATTAATATACTTACCTGCCTATAAAGAGCAATGAAAGTTGGTTAAAGAACTTTGTGTGGAGTTGGAAATATTTTATACTACTACTGAATTGTTCTCGGGAACAAAATATCCAACTTTGCACAATTGTTTTAGCAATATGTATGAGATCAAGAACACATTATCTAATTGGATGTTTGATTCCAACAAGGTGATTTAGGTTATGGCAGAGCAGATGATGGAGAATCTCAATTCTTATTGGTATATAGTTGGACATACCGTGACAATCATATTTGTGTTGGACCCGAGATATAAGAAGGAGGGAGTTAATTATATATATATTGTGTTGTATGATGAGCATGTTCAAGTGCATGTTGATGTCATTAAACAGTTATGATATGATTTGTTCAATGTTTGTCAACTCAAATTGGACAAAAAATTAGGATCGCAATAATCCATACGGTTCAACTCCAACTTCAGGTTTAGGTTTAAGATCATCTTTTAAGAGCATTTTGTTTCTCTTATTCACACACTTGGTAAAAGAAAAAAGGGCTAAACTTATTACAGTACGATGGAATTAGACAAATATTTGACGAAAGACTGTGTGACCAAAGTTAAAGGTGTGGAGCTCGATGTATTACTATAGTGGAAGAATCTTGAAAGTGATTTTTCAATTATGCAAGTTACTGCACAAGACCTATTAACAATTCCATGATCTACTGTTACTTCAAAGTCTACTTTTAGTATTGGTAGTAAGGTTATTAGCCCTCATCGTGCTTGACTTTATCCTATTCATTTCAAAATTTTATATACGTTTAATATATACATTTATTAAAAAATCATGTCATTAAATAATTGTGTTAATTAAATAAAAGTTCTGTTTGATTTATATATATATATACATATATATATATATATACTTTTTTATTCACATTCGTTAAAAACGAATTTAGTTTTCATTTCAAAATTATATACATATATGTATATTTAAAAATCAAAAATAGAAAATAGAAAATAGAAAATAGGTTAGGCCCAAACTTGAGTGGGCTTGGGGCTAAAAAGGCCTAATCAGGTCTCAGGCTAGTTGTTAGCCCCGAAATTTTTTTTAAAATTTAGCATGATTAGATTAATTGAGTAATTTGAGTTAGCATTAATTAAGTTGACATTAATTAAATAAGATAACATTAATTAGCATATGACATTAAATGAGTTAGATAACATGTATTAAAAGAGAGTAAGTATGATATTAAATGAGTTAGGTAGTGTTAGATGACATTTAATGTGTTAGTTAGGCTTTGGGCCTAAATGAAATAAAAGGCAAATGGGCTTGAATGGGCTTAAGTTGTTAGGTGGATGAAAAGAAGAAAGGAGGAAATTGAGATGGGCTTTGGGCTTGTTGGGCTTAAGTGATGAGAAGAAGTATAAAAGAAGAGATTTAATGAAGTGGTAGGGAAAAAGAAGAAGAAGAACCGAAAAAGAGAGAGGAGAAAGAGAGAGAGTGAGTCGTGAGGGAGGAGAAAGAAGAGAAGAAAAGAGAGCTTGCTAGGGTTTCAAATTTCCAAGAGTTCAAGAGGTTATTTGAAGAAAGTTCAAGAAGTAAAAGCATAGAGGAGAGCCTAAGCTTCATTTTGAACCAAGAAACTTCTTGGTTGGTTGAAGATTTAAGGTAAGTCTTCATTTCAAGTTTAAGTTTTGGTTGGGTTTTTGGTTGAGAAAGCTTAGATATGAGATGGGTATAGTGATTCTACCATTAATTTCATGTAAGATGTTGTGTAGGTTTTCAATTTAAGTTGTGTTGAAATGGGTTTTTGTGTTGCTTGAAGAGAGACAAGAGAGAGAAGAAGGGCAAGAGGAAGAGCACCATTAAGCAAGATTCAAGCAAGATATAAGGTGGGTTACGTATTTATCTTTATGTTTATAAGCAATAAATGCTATTTAACTACTTGACATTAATGATTTTCAACTACTTGTAAAGTGAGTATTAATTGTTGCTTTGAATGTTTGTGATTGTTGTTACATGATTTTAGTTATGAGTTATGTGAAAGGATAGTAGTATATACTATTTGTTTGATGATGGTTGAGTTAACTTGAGAAATTGGGTTAAATGAACATGATGTTAATATGAATGATGCATGAAAATCAGATTTTCAAGAATTAGTAAATTGGGCAAGAAAAGCCCAATTTTATGCATGAATTCCTTGTTATGTGGGTAAGGTACAGTCCCCAAGAAATGTCACGTGCACGTCGACCATGATAAGGCTTCGCCCGCCTGCCCGATTGTGGCAAGGATGATCCTATTAGGACTCCTCAAGATTTGCCTACATAAGATCATTTAATGAAATTATGTAGTGCCATGAATATGGACTTACCGAGCCAATTGTCATGTCTCCTATGTAATTACATGTAATTGCAAGATTAGTGAATGTTTGAATCATGAAAGTTGTGAAAAATGCATGATTGATTGGTTGATCAATGTATGTCTTATGATTATGTTGAGAAACTGCTAAATGTATGAACAACTAAATGGACATGCTTATTCCCATAAATATAAATGTGTTACCCACGGGCGTAAGCTCACCCCCTCCAAACCCGTCTCATCTCCAGGTGAAGAGTTCGAGATCGAGAATTGAGCATAAGGGCATGACTCCAAGATTATTTTGTTTTAGTATTTCAAGTGAATTTTTGTAAACAATGCTTTAGATGCATTTTGAGGAAAACAGTCATTTTGTAAGATGTATTTTGAACCAAGTTGTAAAAGGGCTTGAAATGCCCACTAAAGCATTGTATGATTCATGATTGGATGCAAAGGAAATGTACTTGAATTATGGCTCATCTTGGTGTTTCAAAAACTATATCCTATTATGCTTGATGGTAGTTTTTTTTTTATGTTGCATGAAACGGTTTGAAAGTCATGAAGTTGGGTAGTTATGCATGTTAGTAGTGAAGATGATATTTAGGTTTGTGAATGTTTTGGTTGATTGAAAAAAATTGAAGTTGAGTGAAGTCGAGTTTGAGGGTTGATAAGTCGAACTAGGTGTTTGGCTTGATTGTATAGTATTGTAGCAATAGAACGAGTGAATTTGGAAAGAATGGACGATTTGAAGTGTTATAAGATTTTGGGCAGGTTTGGACAAGTTGCAAAATGGCAAGGAAATTTTAAAATTTCTCCTATCTGTTAAACGAACACGCTTGTCCATTTAACGGACAGATTCGGGTGAGAAATCACCCCTTGTCCTCATCGTGTCCATCAAACGGACATAACTGTCCGTTTAACGGACACATTCGAGTGAAACAGTACCATTTTGTCACCTCGTGTCCGTTAGACGAACACGCCTGTCCGTTTAACGAACAGATTCGGGAGGAATAGTGTACATTAGCCACTCGTGTCTGTCAAATGAACACGTCTGTCCGTTTAACAGACAGGCTCGGGTAAAACAGTACCAAAGTCTAGTTCATGTCCGTTTAATGGACATGGGTTAAAAAGTCAATTTTTTTTTGGAAATTTGAAGAGCAGTCAAAGTTCAAGCCTTAATCAGTGTATGCTCACCGCACATGTGAGTTAGTATCAAGTGTCAGGGTTAGGGTTTTAGCAGGGCCAGGGTCTCGGGAACGGGCCTCAGCAAGGCTCACCTCCCGGGACAGTCGGGCTCCAGGATCGGGGTCTGACATTTGTGGTATCAGAGCGAACTAGGTTTATGATTTCCTAGGAACCTTAGTGGGTTGCTTACGGGTTAAGCCAACATGCATTCTTTTACATGAATTACATGCATTGTTTTAAATGCATTACATGCAACATTGTTTTTGAATTGTTTTAAAATTGTCCCACATAAGTTGAACTCGTTTTACATGAACTAAAGATTTTAAATGTTTTCATTTGAAGGAGTATAATGCCGCCTCGAAAAAGGACTCGAGGAGCTCAATCTCTACCAAACTCTCAACGGGGAAGTACGGATGAGTCGTATGTTCCGCAGGATGTAGGGACCTTCCCTGTCTCTGATTCTGAGGCACCAAGTGTATAGCATGAGGTGTCTCCACCGCCGCCTCCTCCTCAAGTAAATCCCATGGACCCTCACTTCTTTCAGGCCTTCGCCCAGGCTTTCACTTATGCCATGGGTCAAGGAAGACAAGCTCAAGTGCCAGCTCCGGCAGAGAGTAGTGAGCAATATGATAAGCTCCGCAAGTATGGAGCTGTTGACTTCAGCGGGACTACGAATCCCGAAGAGGCAGAAGCGTGGTTGAAGAGGACCGAGAGGGTCCTGAATCAGATGAAGTGTTCGGATGAGGAGAAGCTGGATTACGCAGTAAGTCTGTTGTAAGGGGATGCACTGCATTGGTGGGAGTCAGTGCCCCGCAGTCAGGTAGTACCTCCAGAGCTGACATGGAGGGAATTTCTGGAAGTATTCAGGAGGAAGTACTTCTCAAGGGTGTACATGTAGGATAAGGCTAGAGAATTTCTGAGTCTCACTCAACGGGAGTTGAGCGTGAGTGAGTACGAACTGAAGTTCACCCAGTTGTCACGGTATGTAGCCAATATTGTGGCAACCGAAGAGGATAAGTGTCGTAAGTTTGAGGGCGGATTACACCTAGGGATCCGGGAGAAGGTGTTAATCCACAACTTCCGTGATTATCAGCAGCTAGTGGATGCTGCTTTTCAAGCTGAGAAGTTAGAAAATATAAGGGCTGAAGTTAGCAAGAAGAGGAAGAACCGAGAACAGTCCTCCAGGAAGGGAATAAGTGCTCCAGCGCCTGAGAGGAGCACCAGAACTTTTCATACTCAGAGTGAAGTGGGTAGTAGTGGTCCCACTAAGAGCAAGCAGCCTAGAGCTATGTCAGTGCAAGCTTCAAGTGTGGCAAGTCCAGGATGGACAGGTAAAAGTAATCCCCAGTGTGACCATTGTGGGGAGGTTTCATAAAGGGGAATGTCTGATGAAAATTGAAGGTTGTTTTGGATGAGGCCAAAGGGGGCACAGGATCAGAGATTGTCCCCAGGCAGTCAGGCAAGAGGGACCACAGTCACAGGCCCCGAGAAGAGCAGAAATAGTGGGATCTCGGCCAGTGCATGATGTGGGTAGCTCTGGAACTGCTAGGAAGGCAACCTCTTCAGCAAGGCCAAGGGCACAGGGTCAGGCACCAGCCAGGGTGTTTGCCATGACCAGGGAAGAAGCCGCAGCTGCTCCTGAAGTTGTGACTGGTATGGCTCAATTATTTAATTCTCCAGTTTATGTTTTGATTGATACGGGCTCTACACATTCATTTGTTTCGGCAACTATGAATTTGCATGCTGTTGTTCCTGAGATTATGGATAATTTTCTGGTTGTTAGTACTCCTTTAGGGAGTAAGGTGGTGATCAGCCTAGTGTACAAGAATTGTGAACTCAGCATTGATGGTGCTAGACTGGTAGTAGATCTACTACCTCTAGACCTGAAGGGATTAGATGTCATACTAGGAATGGATGCCATGGAGAAGTACAAGGCAAAGTTAGATTGTAGTCTCAAAGAAGTAGAGTTTGATCTGGGAGATGGTAAGAAAGTGATCTTCAAGGGAGACAGGAAACTGCCAGCACCGAGGATCATTTCAGCTTTATTAGCTGACAGTATGATGAGCCAGGGATGTGAGGCTTTCTTGGCACATGTGGTGGATCCAGAGGTGAATGTAGGAAGATTAGAGGATTATCCCATAGTGAGGGAGTTCCCTGATGTATTTCCAGACGATTTGCCAGGGATACCGCCGGTGAGGGAAATCGAGTTTGCAATTGACTTGATTCCCGGAACCGCGCCAATCTCGATACCACCGTACAGGATGGCTCCAGCTGAGTTGAGGGAGCTTAAGGAGCAATTGCAGGAGTTGTTAGAAAAGCAGTTCATCAGGCCGAGTTCATCACCCTGGGGAGCGCCGGTTCTGTTTGCTAAGAAGAAGGATGACACATGGCGTATGTGCATCGACTACAGAAAACTCAACAAGATGACAATTTAAAATAAGTATCCTCTGCCAAGGATAGATGATTTGTTTGATCAGCTGCAAGGAGCAAGGGTCTTTTCGAAGATTGATCTAAGATTAGGTTATCATCAGCTCAGAATCAAAGAGTCTAATGTTAGCAAGACAGCTTTCAGGACCCGTTACGGGCACTATGAATTCAGGGTCATGCCCTTCGGATTGATCAATGCTCCAGCTGCATTCATGGACCTTATGAATAGGGTTTTTAATGAGTTCTTAGACCAGTTTGTCATAGTGTTCATTGATGACATTCTGGTCTATTCCAACGATGAAGGGGAGCATGAGCAGCATCTTAGGATAGTGTTGCAGAGGTTAAGGGAGCAAGAGCTATATGCCAAATTCAGCAAGTGTGAACTTTGGCTGCATGAAGTAGTTTTCCTTGGACATGTGATTTCCAGAAGAGGGATTCATGTGGATCCGAGGAAAGTAGAAGCAGTGGTGAATTGGCGAGTGCCTAAGACAGTGAAGGAAGTAAGGAGTTTTCTAGGCCTGACAGGTTACTACAGGAGGTTTGTGGACGGATTCTCCATGATAGCTGCTCCGATGACTAAGTTGCTGCGAAAGAGTTAGCAGTTTATCTGGAGTGATGAGTGTCAGAAGAGTTTCGAGGAACTCAAGCATCGGTTAACCAGTGCGCCAATCTTAGTCTTGCCCAATGGAGATCAGGGGTATACAGTGTACAGTGATGCTTCGAGGAAGGGCCTAGGATGTGTATTGATGCAGGAAGATAGGGTGATAGCTTATGCTTCACGACAGTTGAAGCCATATGAATTGAACTATCCGACTCATGATCTGGAATTGGCAGCAGCGATTTTTGCCCTGAAGATATGGAGGCATTATTTATATGGGGTTCAGACTAGGATCTTCACAGATCATCAGAGCCTCAAGTACCTGCTAAGTCAGAAAGAGCTAAATTTGAGGCAGCGAAGATGGTTAGAGTTACTCAAGGACTATGACTTAATGATTGAGTACCATCCAGGAAAGGCGAATGTGGTGGCTGATGCATTGAGCAGGAAGTCATCCATAGCTCATGTTCAGGCAGTTTACTTGCCTCTGTTGGAACAGATAGCCAAGCTTAAGATCAGTTTGAAGCAGGATGAATCAGATGGTATTTTTGCTCAATTCAGGGTGAGACCTATCTTTAGGGAGAAAGTCAGGGAATTGCAGGAGCAGGATGCAGAATTAAGGAAGCTGAGAGAGGAAATTCAGAATGGCAAGCAGTCAGAAGTGGTAGTGAGGGATGATGGACTAATGGTAGTCGGAAGCAGATTGTGCATTCCGAATATCAAGGAAGTTAAGGATGAGATTTTGGATGAGGCACATAATGCGCCTTATTCCATGCACCCAGGTAGCACCAGAATGTACAGAGACTTGAAGGAGCATTTCTGGTGGAAAGGTATGAAGAGAGATGTAGCAGAGTATGTGAGCAGATGTCTAGTGTGTCAGCAAGTTA
>JANKOE010000005.1:65481356-65496350 GCA_026284465.1 Erythroxylum citrifolium | reverse complement strand
CGAAAGCCCTCCATGAGATGGTGAGGTTGTCTCCTTCCCCCTCGTTTCTCATGCGATGCTAAAATATCATTAAAATCACCGATGCAAACCTAAGGCAAACTACTACAGTCGGTGAGATTACGAAGAACAGTCGACGAGATTACGAAGAAGTGTCCAAGATTCCCTATGCTGGCTCCGATCAGGATGCCCATAAAAACCTGTGAGTCTCCAATTACCAACATCCTCAACTAGGACTTCCACATCAATACACCGTAAAGATAAATTCAAAACAGAAACAGAAGAAACAGCATGCCAAATTAAAGCAAGGCCACCACTATGACCAATACAATCTACCGCTACAAAATCATCATAACCCAAAAGAGTCTTTATTTCTGAAATTTTTGAAGACAATGACAAAGTTTCAATAAGAAAAATAAACATAGGTCTTTTTTGTTGGACAATAAACTGAAGATTTTGAATTGCTCGTGGATTGCCCAGTCCACGACAATTCCAGCTCAAACAACTCATGGATGTCGGCGCGTCTGGGAACCAGACGTCACCGTTAATGTTTTGGGATCAATGGACATGCTTTCGTGAGTAGCAACATCCTGAGCCTTCTGCGAATGATCCAAGCTCAATCTTTTTCTTTTCGAATCAAACACGTTAATTATTTCAACATCCACCCCGTGATTTCCTGAAGACAGAACAGCATGATAACTCCCATCTTGCACCGAATCTCCATATACCATAACCGTTGGGATTGCCATATGCTTGTCATATTGGGAAGCATTGAAATCGCTTGAAGCTTTTGCAAAATTCTTGGAGCTTGAATTCCAATCTACCCCAGCTGGATGGTCCGAACGTAGCCATTTGGAGCCAAACGATGGCTGTGAACGGCGTGTCGGAGCACGAATACTCAGTGAGTATTTCCGAACTGCCTTTCCCGGAGGGAAATCAATAAGTCGAGGACAAAACCTATCTGTATGTCTCATAAAATCACAGATCAAACAAAACATAGGTAATCTCTCATAGACAAATGTCATGGTACACCATGAACCACCTTCTTTTTTCAAACGCAATGAGTACTTAATTGGTTTCCGAACATCCAATTGTACTCGCACCCTCAAATAAGAGTTCCACAGATCACTAAAATTATTCGGATCGACATGCATAAACTTCCCCATAGCATTCTCAACATCAGATGCCACCCTCTCCGATCAAAATTCGGAGTCAAGACCATGGATCTAGACCCAAACTGGAATAAAGAATAAAAAAATCTCCAAAGGATAAGTTTTTTTAAAATTATGTTCTAATAAATTTTTTTACATATAAACAGTTAATATTAAATAACTAATTTTACCAAACATTTATAACAAACAGTTAATATAATTCGTTGAATTGATATAATCAGCTATCAACTAACAAACAGTTAAATACATTAAGTTGATCGTCACGGAAACCGTAACCGACGAACTAGCCATTGCCAAACAGGACCATAAACGACGAACTAGCCAGCTTCTGCTCTTTACAATCTACATCCCTATATCTTAATCTCCAGTCTCGTCTGTCACTCCCCTTGTCTACTCCCCCAAACTTTTGTCAATTTTCCATTTCATATTATCTTTTTTCTGTAATTCCAATCTCTAGGCCTTCTTTTTGTAACTCTTTCCTGTTTATTTATCCTCATCATTAGTTTAGATTTTCAGTCCGTGTCTGACGATGATTCGCTTGTACTGTCAACGATTGCATATGAGGAAAACGATTTAGGGTTAGGGTTTTGCTTACAATTCTTTAATATTGTCCTGGTAATGGAAATGGAGAGTGCGCGTAGATCTTTCGACAGATCGCGAGAACCAGGTCTCAAGAAACCCCGTTTCGCCGGTGACCAACCAAACCCTAACGGTCGTCCATTCGCTCCCAGACCGTCGCTTCCTCCGCAGCCTAGGTATGGCGTTGCGTCCACTGATAGAGACTCCGAGAGCAACGATTTCAGCCGCGGAAGCGCTGCTGCGTACCATCCACAGCCGACGCCGTACCAGGAGCTGGTGAGCCAGTACAAGACGGCGTTGGCAGAGCTGACGTTTAATTCGAAGCCTATAATCACGAATTTGACTATAATCGCCGGCGAGAATCAGCATGCCGCTAAAGCAATTGCTGCTACTGTCTGCGCTAATATTCTTGAGGTGAACTCAGTCTTAGATTTCTATTGTTGGTTTTGGCTCCGAACTTTGTGGTATTACAATTTTTAAGTTTGTAAATAGTAGATGTTTAGACTGTAACTTCAACTCAATGAAAAAAATTTTGTGATCAAGCATCACATGCTTGTATCTGCGGTTTTGTTTGTTTATTTGAGTTCTTTTTTTTAAAGAGATCAATTTCATTGAATTGTCCATGAATATCGCCCAAACTTGGGGCATTGTTTCTGATTCCCTGAAGTCTTACAATTAAAGAGAGATGATACCAACTAAAAAGGACCTTTCACCAAGCAATTCACTTTTTATGGAGCCAAATCAATTTATTGTTTCGTTGTTTCTTAGCTGGTCCTTGTATTTGTGCGGCTGTTTCTGTAAATCCAGCATGTGATTGAAGCTGCCAATTCGATTTTAATAGATGCTTATAATCTCCAAATTGTAATTTTATCGGACCAAAAAAAAAAAAAGATGAGCGAAGCTTTTGTCTCTCTTTTGCCTTGTTTTGGTTGAGGGTGGTGGAATTCAGGACATGTTATCTCAAAGCTAATACAAAGGCAAGTTCTGGTCTGAGAGTTATCAATTGAACGTATTGCATCCTGCTGTTTCACAACCTAATTGAAGATGCATCAAGCTCTACAATTCAGCTGAAGGAATGTAATCTTCGTAAATGGTTGGAAGTTTGTCTGTTCTGAAAATTCTAGTTTAATTTGAAGGTTGTTTCTTGAAGTACTATGGACGGTTTCAGATCTATGGTCATGATACTGATGGCAGTTGATGTGACGCCTTCTCTTGTTGTCATCTTTTAATACTAAGTTTAAAGAGGTGCTCAAATTGTTTCAGGTTGCTCCTACACTTTTAGAAGAAAGGAAAAATGAGATGATTTTAAATGAAGCTGTGTTGTTCTTAGTTTGGTATCGTGTGCAAATATGATTCTTGTTCATTTTTCTGTTATGGTTCTCCCTCGGAGGCTAAACTTTATGCTATTGAGGTTATTTAATCATGAACCAACTTGCAGGTACCTAGTGATCAAAAGCTGCCATCACTTTATCTTCTAGACAGCATTGTAAAGAATATTGGGAGGGATTACATAAAATACTTTGCTGCCAGACTGCCCGAGGTAAGATTTGTAATTCCTGTAATGGAATCTATTTACTTGAGATGCTTTTAGGATATCCTACACTAGAGTGTGCTGTGTTATACAGTTCCTGTAGTGTCATTACTTGACAACTTTTTTCACTAGGATTGCTAATGCCCTAAATTTTGGAACCTTTGTTGGATGAATCAACAATCCTAGGTAACTCTTTGCAGATCAAATTGCTGCAATGTCTGTATTGTTGTTTCACTTGTTATTACTTGGTAATAGTCAAATATCTTTTCTATATTAGGTATTTTGCAAGGCATATAGGCACATTGATCCCTCTGTTCATTCAAGTATGGAGCATCTTTTTGGAACATGGAAAGGAGTCTTCCCTCCTCAGACGCTTGAGATCATTGAGAGGGAACTTGGCTTTGCTTCTGTTGCTAATGGATCATCGTCAACATTGACTACATCTAGGCCAGATTCTCATTCACAACGTCCTCCACATAGCATTCATGTAAACCCCAAGTATTTGGAAAGGCAACGTCTTCAGCAGTCAAGCAGTGTAAGTGGTTAGTCAAGGAAAATTGGAATTAATTATCAACTCGCCATAACTGTTTAGTAAAAACAAGAATTTATTTTGATTGAACTTCTGAGTTTGGTTCGTCTGCTGTGGTAGATGACCATGTCTTGAAGTGCCTTTAGCAATACAAGTTTAAATATATTGCCGAAGCTATACTGAGCTTAGAGCTATCCACCAAAATCTATATTTTCCAACTCTCGATTAAAATTGCTGTTGTCCTGTTTTGTTTGCTAAGTTTGGTGTGCCATACATACCCTGTTTTAGTCTTAGAAGCTTAGCTGATGTATAAATTGGCACAGACATGTATGTCGACTGCATGTTTCATTGAAATACGTCACCTCAGAATTTTTTATTTTTGCAAGGACATTACAAACTTTATAGTCTTTGATTAGTTGAGATAGTATAGGGCTACTATAAAATTGATTATATTTCTCTGTTGACATGGTTCTATCTCAAGGCAAAGGGAAAACCTGATTCCATGAATCTACATATAACCAATTCGAGTGGAGATGTGGAAAGATCGGAAAGATCAGCTAGTATTGGTTCTGGACGTTCATGGGGGGGTGGTACTATCAAAACTCACGTAAGTAAATGATTGATTCGGTGCTTATTTTGAAAATCAATGCATTCCTGGCCTTATACTATAGTCATGTCTTTCAGAATGCCCAACGATCCCATAAAGAAGTCATGGGTGATCCTTTTCTTGAGAAGAAAATCAGTTCAGCATGTGGAGACTATGAATCTGGTTCTGATGTTCAAAGAAGCTCAAGCATGGGAGGTGCAAGAATTGGGAAGGTTCTTGAGCAAGGACATGATAAACCTTGGTATGATACTGGCAGCAGTATTCCAGGGGCAATATCTGGCCAAAGAAATGGTTTGAATCTGAAGCAAGGGCTTCCAAAATTGTCAGCAACCAAGGCTCCTAATTTGCATCTTGAGCCTCCTCAAAGCATTAGCAGCAGTGGAATGTCCCCTAGCTGGAAGAACTCAGAAGAAGAAGAGTTTATGTGGGAAATGCACTCTAGAGTGTCAGATAATGATATAGGCAATTTCTCTAGTAACTCCAGAAAAGGGTGGACTCCTGTTGATAATGAGAAATCGGTAAAATTCTGTAGACTATTGGGAAAAAAAACTTTTTTCTTTTTAAATTTTTTGAAAGAGGGAAAACAAATGAGTAAATGCGTATTGAACTTTAAACTAGAGTTTTAAATTCCTATATCTGCAGTTTGATGATCTAACATGAGAGTAAATAATTTTGAAGTGGGGAATTGATTTTAGTACTTGTGGATTTCTTTTGCAATAGAGATAACGGGTGAATTTAGATTGAGGCTCAATTTCATTGTCTGCATGCCTCTTTAAAGTTGTTTCTCTTTGTAATTTTCATGTGCAGGACTTTGAAAATCACCTCCGAAGACCACAAAGTGTGCATGAATTTGGTTTAAGATTTGATAGAGAAAATTCTTCGGACTCATTATCCTCTGAACAGAAAGAGCAATCTGGTCTCAGACACCATCTGTCCTCCCCTTGGCGATTGCAGGATTCACATTCAGGAGATGGACATTTGCATTCTGGAGGTCTTATTGCTGGTCATTCAGATGGTCATTCAGCCAGTCCTGGCGTGCTGGCTGTGAATGTAGATTCATTGACCAAGATGGCAGTAAGACCTCGTACCACCAGTTCATCTCAAATTGCAAACTCAGAATTTGGATTTTCAGCACATGGATTATCAGGATCCTCTGGAATGGTACCACAACATAGCTTACCTTCTCTTGGAGTGTCACCATCACTATCTGCAGAGTCCCTCACGCACCAACGTCCACCCTCTCCCTTGTTTCCAGCACGGCACGTGCATCAAGAGTTGCCAAATCCATCTGACAGAGGTTATGTACAATCTTCTCATCAGATTAAGAAACCACATTTGCAGCCTGTCTCTAATAATGAAACTTTATCAACATCAGGAAGTGATGCATCTGACCATTCAAATTCACCCACTGTAGAAACATCTGGACAATCAAGCACTAGTAGCTTGTTGGCTGCTGTTATGAAAACTGGAATTCTTTCTAATATTGCCTCTGGTGGTCTTCCTGCAAAAAATATCCAGGATGTTAAGCAAGTTCCACCTAAATCAAGTATTCAGCTTCCTATTCCTAGCATAACTAGTGTGCGAAAAAACTCAAAATCCGAGGATTCCTCTATACAGTTGTCTGCTCCATTGAGGCACGATAGTCTATTGACTAACCCCAGTGTTTCTCCCAGGAAAGAGGAGCAGCTTCCACTGCCTCCTGGTCCTACATCAACACAAGATTCAGATGTTCTGGATAAGGGTGCAAACCCTCTTTCCAATCTCTTGAGTTCATTAGTTGCCAAAGGTTTGATATCTGCATCCAAGTCCAATACATCATCGCCTTCACATGCTCAATCACAAAACAAGAATCAGAATCAGAACCAGAACATACGTACTACTACACCCAAGTCTACTTCAATTCCTTCTCTTCCAGACACCACTTCTATATCTTTGTCCACTGAAGAAGGATTTTCTACTCCTCATCCAGCTTCTAAAGGATCTACTGCCTCCCTGCAGTCTAGCACAGTGGAAGTGGAAAATCTCATTGGGTTGGAGTTTAAGTCGGATGTTATCCGAGAACTACATCCACCTGTAATTAGTTCACTCTTTGATGACATTCAACATCAATGTGTTGTATGTGGCCTTCAGCTTAAACTTAAAAAGCAGCTTGATAGACACATGGAGTGGCATACCCTAAAGAGAGTAGATTCGGATTGTACAAACATGTTGAGTAGGAGATGGTATGCAGCTGCAGGAGATTGGGCCACAGGGACTATGGAACCTCCGTTATTGGTGGAATCTCCTGCTCTTTTAAACGGGTTTGGAGAGTTGATTGCTGAAGATGAACCAATGGTTCCTGCTGACGAAGATCAATGTTTATGTATTTTGTGTGGTGAGCTGTTTGAAGATTATTATAGTCAAGAAAGGAATAAATGGATGTTCAAAGGAACAACTTACTTGACACTCCCTTTGGGGGATGGTAAGTTGGATGCTAACAAGAGCTCCAAGGGTTCCATTGTGCATGTGAATTGTGCATCACAAAGTTCAGTTTCTGACTCAGGAATGGAAAACCTCATTAAAATTGTAAGTTTCCTTATGTTATTATTGATTCTAAATATTGGATAGCTGATATGTCTTAGTTCTGCATCAGTTGAAGGATCAAATCCATTGTTTCATATTTTCATCCTTCCAAACAACATGCTTAGCCTTTTGCTTTACCTGATTAGTTTGACAATTTTTTCTTTGTTTCTTCGCATCTTCTGCTGCTGTTTTTATTTTGCTAGTGGCTGTTGGAATAGTTTCATTTGTGATTTGGTTTTGGGCATGGATTGTGACGTGCTTATATATACATGGGGCCGCATATCTGGTGCATAATTTCGCTGATGCTGCACTATTGTTCTAGTTACTATATTACTCAAGTGGAAATTGCATCTATAATTAATTTGATTTGTTGCTTCATAAATCGTTGTCACCAAAATTTTCATACTTTCAGATTTGATGCAAAGTTTTTGTCTTGTTAATGTGGAGTTCCTCATGTAGAATGATGTTGATGTGTTAGTTTCATAGCTGGAATTGATTCAACATATATATAGCTTCCAATGATCATGCGACTACTGAGGTTATCTTGTATTTCTGGTATCTGAAGTTATTTTGCGTTTTTGTTGAAGTCGTTTTCTTTTCAATTTTCTGGATAGGAAAAAGGTGCATGACGCTTGAAGATTAAAAGACACATATTGAAGATCAACAGCTATATGACCAAGGGATGCGGGGTCTGAGTTTTCTTTTGGAGCACAGTTTTGTGAGTGATCCTGTCATGCTTTTGATGTTCTTCATCAACATGATGACAATAGTATCTTGTAGTTTCCTAATACCTTCTTCTATACTCCAAAAATTTTTATGCCAATAGAGATATATGGAATACCTGACAGTTTACGTCTTAACTTTCTGCACTTGGATGTTTGGTATATGCTATCTTTTGGTGTGATGTTCTGTATTTTCTGTAGCGGCTCTTCTGCAAGGCCACCATGTAATTTCAACACAACAAGAAAGGGAATGCAACCCACTTTTATGTAAGCTTCACAATGTGCTGATGTTTTTGCGTAATGAGAATAAGATTGAGGCTGGATGTGCCTTTCAATGTCCTTTATGGATTTTATCCTGTGGTCTGTTTCTTTTTTGGGTAACTTACGGTAATGCTAGTGCAGTGCACTTTAAATTATATCATTAACTATAACATAGTGGACTATAATTTGCTTCCCCTGATTGTGAGAACAATTAATTATGGGTGGATATGTGGATTTGTTTGACTTCTTGGGCCGCTTTCGCTACCTATAAGTCGAGGTTATTTTAACAGCTTCTTCATACGCACAATTCTTGCAGTGATCAGTGGTCCACAACCCGTATTGAAGACAGTGTCCTGTAGGAAAAGTGGATTAAACATGTCGGAAAATTTTCTGTAATGGTTTAGAAATTCTGAATCCTGCTATTTTACGCAAGAGATAAGATGAACCCAAAGAGAACCAAATAACAATCTCAAATAAAAAAGGGATTAGTTGGGTTAATTACAAGGAGATACCGACGATTCCTGCAGCTGTCTTAATTTAGGTCCTGAAGCACATGGCTGGAAGCAAGCAACGTCTTGAGTCAATTTGGGGCATTCCTTGCATCCATATTTCCTTTAAAAATTGAAGATAATTTGCCCTTGGAAATCGGACTAAGTGCCCCTTAACAAAGATAGCAATCAATTGCCCTTGTCTGCTTACACTTGCCGACCGACGCAGGCTGACAGAATTGATTGACCTTCACAAATAAACAAATTGCTAGTGAAACTATTCACCGACTCTGTATGCCAGTCATATTTAAACTGCTTTATTCTTTTCCTTTGCTTCTTTCGACAGTTCCAAGACGTGCATGCTTACTTGTTGGCATCCTATTATGCAACAATTTCATGAGTTCCGCTTTTTATACTGTTACTGAGCTTGCAACCTTTGCAGGAAAAGGGAACAACGATGAGTTACACCAACAATCTATGTACACATAATTTGATATACAGTTCCATTCCACTTTCTTCAACCCAACTTTTCTATAATACAAGTTAAAAGCACATCAATTTTATTCCTTTGGTAGTGACTATTCACTGTTTCAAGGATTATGGCGTTCGGTGTAAACGTAATCCAAGTGGGCCTCCGCCATCATTCTTCCTCGCAGGCATTCTTCGTCTTTCTCATTGCAGTACTCCAGAGCACCCATGTTAAGCTGCAAATTTGGTTCAAAAAGGCATTAAAAAAAAAGAAAAGGAAGAAGAACAGAACATAATTATAAGTTTATAAGCCAACAATCTCACATGATGTGTCCAAACAATCATAAATATAAAATTCCAATCTTAGTTACTAAAACCTTATTAGTTTCTTCATGAGCGTCTGTGGCTGAAACCGTTGGAGCAGTTTCATCAAGCTTCGCCTCGTTTTCACCTGTAGGATGGTGCAACCAATTATAAAGTTCCAACCTTGATCTTGCATTGATTTTGAAGTACATAATAGCTTTGCGGGTGAGAATAAAAACGCAAAAAATAATTATTGCTATTACCTTGTCTAGGTACTAGAAGACGAGAAGAAGCAGAGGAAACAAGTAGAGAGAGAAGGCAAAGGCAAAGGCAAAGCAGGGTGAGAAGCAACCCAGGTGGTCTTTTCATTGTTATCAGTTCTTTTCTTATTTTTCTAATTCAAGAGAGAGATTTAGTTGAATGGGAGAACTAGAAGAGAAATGGTTGTGCTAGTTTACTGGTATGCGTAAATAAAGCAGAAGAGAAAGGGTAGGGTTACATGCTGCCATTAGGTCACTTGTAGTAGGGCCTAAGATAAGAAAGTAGCTGGTGGGTCCAGTCCAATTCTACTCTCTTCTTTATCATATTATTTAATGGTGGATAAGAAGAGATCATGAAACCGAAATCAATCCAAAGAGAATTTGTTTGTCACTGTCAATGGTAGTCCATTATGATTCCACACAAATAAACTACTTCTGTGCTCTAAAATGGTGGGAAAGTAGCATAGTAACCCAAGCTCAACAACCAAGTCAACCTTGTGGACTGCTGCTACCGACAGCTGTTGCTCATCTTTCCTTTCCTTGATCTCTTCAATCGCCAGTCCTGCTCTATCAACGACCTCCACACGGCCAATCTCATGGTCAACTATTTCTTTGCCTTATCCAACATTGTATATTTGTGATAGTAAACAGACTCCTTCTTAAATATCCTCTCAGACTCCCATTTTATTCTGACCGAGTTTCTTTTTTTCGGATGATAGGTATCCACGAGCTCTTATATTCAGATTGGGAGGTTCAGGTTCAGCGTACCTTTCGAGAAGGGAACTAGTGTACCGACAGTCTCGCTCAACTTGATGGCGTGTCGCGTCCGGATCTGTATATCCTTCAAGAGCCTTCGTTCGGGATTCAGGAGCTTCTTCGTCGTGATGTGTTAGGCGTTGTGTACCTTAGGACTCTGTTTTAAGCTTTTTTTTTAGCTTTCCTTGTTATAAAAAAAAAACAGCCTCCTTTGCGTGCTTTCCCCAATTTTATTAAAATTTAATCTCTTTTTTTTTCAATTTTTTTCGTATAAATTATTTATATTTTAATAAAAAATCTGAAATCCAACCTTCTATTAAATTTTATCGATAGCTTCTACAAATTTTAATATTTTTTAATACATAATAACATTTCATATGAACACTTATATTACATAAAAATGACTAAGAACTAATAAATTACAAAGATAATATGTTTCAAGTACATTGATTTATTGATTAATTTATAATATATAAATATTATTAAGTATATTCAAATAATTATTTAAAATTAATTCATTTTATTAAAAATAAAATTTATTATATTTAATAATATATTTATTAACTTGATACTAACAGTACTAATACTAAAATATATTTTTTATATTTTATGGATAATTAATAATATACTCAATATATTTTTACTATTAATAAATAAAAGTGTAAAGTTTTTAAAATATTTTATTAATTTACTGTATTTATATCTCATTACTTATAACAAAAAGTATAAATTAATATTATATAAGTAATATAAATTTATTTTATTAAATAATTTTATTAGGCTAATAATAATAATCATAAAAAATTATGCTAATGGAGCCCTTTTCATGTTTAGACTGACGTGGACTAAATTTATGGTATGCTTATTATCTAGTCTCAAATTTGCAAACCTTCAAAAATAATTACTCGAAGGTAGGATGTGTTATTGACACTCAAATTAGGTATACAAAGAAATCTCTAATTAATAATCATTATGACAATTTATATTAGGGTATCTCCATTTTATATATATATGTTTTTGGATTTCACGAGGTGTCCTAGGAGAATCTTAATTATGAAAATGATAGGTCTCTTACGAAAGATAAAATTCTGACTCCAAGTTTTAAACGGTTACATATATGAGAGGAGGTTTGAATTTACAACCTCACTTAAGTCAAAAGAGTATAATTAATGCTTCAAGAAGTACAGATGTATCCTAAATATTCTTAGCAGAATCGGATCTAACCTGTAGCTTAGCTGGTACTTAACAATGACTCTACTTTCTCACATAGATGAGTCACATCTTGATTGAACTTGTTCTTTTTAGACAGCTAAACTTATATGAGCTTAAACCTTACAGGCCTTAAGAAGAACGATAGTCTATGCTAAATGAATCAAGCCTGCCTTGTACACTCGTCATGGGTGTATCACTAGCCAATAAAAAAGTAGAGTTCTGTAAAATCTGCTTTATTTAATAATGAGATGTGCTTATTACGTATTGATTTTGAAAATGACTTGTAACTGTGGGAACTTAGAGGAACCACTTTGTGGAGCTCTAAAAAGGCGAGACATTAGGATGCTTTAGACATATAAAGGTCTGTAACTTGAATAGTATAGTGGTTGTTTATTATCTTATCTGTTTGAAAAAATTTGAAATAGAATAATGGATTGCATGTGGGATAATATTGTTATTAATATTATTGTTTTGTTAGAATATAGAATCCTAATGAAAAAGGAATATTGTTTAATTGTGGGAGACAAATTAATAGAGATAATTCATTTCTCTAAATTTAGATGCGAAATTTTGCATTTTCATCGCTAAATTAAGGTAAATTTGTCGACGAACTTAGAATATTCCGTCGCTAATTTGCCGACAGAATCACAATATTCTATCGGTGAATTTAACGACAGTAAGTTATAGATCATCTGTCGCTAAATATTTACCGACAGAATATATTATTCTGTTGGGAACTTAGCGACGGAGTTGTATATTATTGGTAAATTAGCGTCGGAATGATATATTCCGTTGCTAATATTGTAATTCCATTGGAAAATTTAATTATGATAAATTTCAACCGCCATTTTCCATTGAGTTTTCTGTTGACAATTTTATGATTTTTTTGTACATTTAATTTCTGTAAATAATATATAACATCGAATGCTAAATGTAAAGTAATCATTATCCTGAATGATATAATAACAAAATTATAATGTACTCAAATAAGAATTACTGTAAATTAAGAATTATACAAAATCTTAATAGTAGTAGAATATCAAATACATTCACTTATCCAGAAGCTATGCAGGTGGTAAAGGCAAAAGCTCTAACTATTGCGATGAGGTCATATCTCTACCATTCAACTCATCCACCTTATTACGGAGCTGGGTTATGCACTCCATCAACCTCTTACTGTGCTCTCAAACTGAAGACTCTCTCATTTGAGGTAGACCGCCTACTAGATTCAACTGTAGTGGATGTGGAGGATTGCGAATAACATATGTTTACAAATGAATCTAAACCGAAAATCTTTTCACAGCGGTCCGGCCCTACCATCCATTGTATCAAGATATGCCTGACTCTCATCAACAGTATCAGAATTTTAAGACCGTCACTCAATGCTTTCTTGTATTTGGTCCTATCATTATAATTGTTTGTGTTAATAAGTGATACTTTTTAAGAATTAATATTATAGTTGTACATACATGAAGTTGTCTGCATCAGGTGTTGACGAAGGTCACACCATCATACTTCTTGGTATGAGTGTGCAAAAAAAGCTAGTGTGGTGCAGGTTTCCTACCCATCTACAATTTATAAAAATTTCAGTAAAATTTTCTCTATTTTTATGATATTTTCTCCTGTTAGACAAAAAAATTTAATTCAACAACACAACTATTAATGGCACCAGACATTTATAACATTATTATTTTCCATAATGCACATATTTTCATTTTAAATTTCAAACATCAAATTACATAAGTGTAAAGTTTTGATACTTACAAGTTGAAGTGCATGCTTTTGGTGGGTTAAAGATCTTTCAGTGTGTACAGGTAGACTTTCTCCGTCTGGTCCTCTGCGTCTTTTGGCAGAATTGCGCTCTGAAATGGATATTATCTTGGGTAATGCCCAATACTGTTGCCAAGACTCTATATTTCTTCAAATATATATGGTGGTCGTACAACATTCTTGTGTATTGAAATAAGAAAGTCTCTATAACGTGTACGAGCTTACCTTTTCCATACATTATAAATTACAACATCAAATTTTGGATCCAAAAAAAAATCTTTCTGAAAAAAAGAAAAACATACTATAAGTACTTTTAAACGACAATATTTATCTATTTAATGCGTAAAATTAGATAAAATAAAAAGATTAAAGAATATATTTTGTGTACCTCAAACTTCTAATAATAAAAATCCTTTGTCGGTTGAGAGACATTCTTTCATATATAACCCTCAAGATCTATCCTTTCCTTAAACTTATATGAGATATTTCTTGAGCACGTTCCAAACGAAACTAACCTAATGTATAAGTTATTTTAGATCATTTTCAAATTAAAACCTATAACTTCAGTATAAACTTATGGTGTTATCATGTATTACAAAATTTTTAAAATTTTACTTACAAATTATTGACAATTGTGATATATGTTAAGTCATCAATTTGCACTTCTTTTATACTTAATTATCTTTAATGTGTTGAAATTATTATCCGAAATTAATGAAATTATCTTATAATTGTTTACAGATGATTTTCAACACCTTAGAGACGAAATTGAATCAACAAGATGCAAAAGAATGATGAAAATCCGAAATTTCAAATTTGACAGCAATTCAATGACTAAGTGTGGACACGTCTAAGGATGGAATAAATCTGTAGATCAATTTTCAAAAGTCAAATTCGAAATTCTCACAATCTTTAAAGATTATATTGCTATCTTTCAAGGGGATTGACCACCTGAAATTGAGGGATATATTATCTGACGAGAATCAAGGAAAGATGGGAGGGAAATCCAAAAAACAAGCATGAAAGGAGGGAGAATTATTGTTCACGCAGCAAGCTTTAGGTTAGGTTTTAGAATAGGATTTCAATTTCTGCAGTTTTTCTCTTTGTTTGATCTTGCATTTCTGCATCTTTTCTTCCATATTTTCGTATTTTTCAGTAAAGTACTAGGGATGGAAACTTTATGCTTTGTTATTTCTTTTGTTTTCGATTCTATTATGAGTATCTAAATTTCTTTTCTTAGTTGAGGGGATCCGTTTTATCCGTTATCATGTGTGAGATGTTCAATAAAGTTTATGTTATTAATGAACATTGAATATCTTCAGATCTACTCTTTCTAATTGAATTCGCTAGTTTCTAGGTACGCAACTAGGGATTAATTTATTCAATCGCTCGATTACCGAAATATAATGTTCAGTTTCGCTAATTACAAGTAGCAATTAGGACCACCTTCTTTACGTTAGAGTCAGAAATACATGTCGTACATGTATTTCGCTTGCTCATTGGTTTCTTGATTCGTAAAGCTACTATTCAATTAAGCCTATGATCGTATCTAAGTTGTTGTTTAATAGGAATGTTAGGATTCATGTTTCTAGTCATTACTCTTAAGAGAAAACTTCTCCAATAAAGGTTTGCTAATGATTGCAATATTATATCGAGTATTCATATTAGCGTGATAACATCGGTGATCCGAAAACTAAGGTATTTCCATTGTATTTTCAGATCCAAGTATTTTTTTTATTTACGACTTTTTTTATATTGCCGTGAACCAAACCCCCCC
>JANKOE010000005.1:65384087-65404697 GCA_026284465.1 Erythroxylum citrifolium | reverse complement strand
TGCTCTCTTGAAGGATCCCTCTCTCACTGTCCCAAAGATCCAAGTCAAGGTTCACCAAGCAGTGACAGAGGAGAATCTGCAAATGGAAGAGTGATTTTGATTCTTTCTTTACTGGCTGAAATTTTGTGTCTGCTATCGTTTTGGTGGTGGTCTCTGTTGTGTGGACTTGGAGACGTGATACTTGTATCTCTAGTAAATCACAGAACATGGGATATATATTATTAAGTCTAACCTTTTTGGTTTCATTTTGAGAATTGCGAGTTTGAAACGTCTAAGTACTTCTAAGGACCGTAATTTTGATCTTGTGTTGGAATATTGTACTATTAACATGTGATCCATAAACATTTTCACTGCGAGGGTCAATTCGGCGGTTGTTTGCAGCTGTTTGTTGCCCCGCTCTCAGACTCACCTTGTAATGGAGTGTCAAGGAAGAGATGGAGGCCAAGGAAATGAGGGAAAAAGGTAGGTGGTATAAAATTATGATAAGAATTTCTCGACGACAAGTTGAGTTTGACACGTTTCGGCGAGAGTTGGTTGCGTATTGATTATTGATGCGTGCTTGCTGTCTTTAGTCTTTACCCTAGAGAAGCAACCATGGTTTGTGACCGGTGATTCATTTGGACTTCCTTGCTGTTTCTACATAGAGGCCAATGTTTTTGCGAGTAGAACAATTAACTTGTAGCTCTGATGACTGAGACCCACGGAAGTTTTAGTGCATAGGAATTGTAATCTCTCTTTTAGTGGGTTAGGAGAAAGATTTGAGTTTTGAGTTAGTACCGTCCTTGTTTTTAGAACAGATGCTTCCTTCCCTCTGTCCAAGAAGGAAAATAGTTCATCAAAGGTTTACAAAAGCAAGCAAGCAACCAACAGGAAATAGAATAAACGAGACAATCTTTATAAGAAAGAGGAACGCCACGCCTTGAAGAATTTAACTTGCTACCTATCAGAAAACTACTCTTATATGTCAAGACAAGTCTGTTAGATGCACTATTTTTTTTTTGAAATTTTATTATTCTCGCAAGTGCTTGCAACCTAACAACGTCGATGGGTCTTTGGTGCTTGAAGGTCTCCATTAGCTCTGAAATGGGAGGCGTCTCTTAGGAAGAAAAGAATCATTCTTACTTGGCTTGTTCTTCCCTCTATCCTTAAATAAGGCTTGTCATTGACTTGTCCCTGCTCCGCATGGATAGCATCATCTTGGGCATGGTTTCATGGAATTCACTAGATTTGTTGTGGAAGCTACAGTTGCCTTATGGTTTCTGAGACATTCGACAGAAATGGAGTCGCAGTGAAAGTACTTATGAACAATCTTCCAGACAACATCAAAAGCTTTTACGAATGAACCATCCACTGGTTGTCGGTTGTACCATTTCCCTCTTTTTTCTATGGAAGCCTTCATTGGTCATCATGCTTCATCAAAACCGATCAAGGTTTTTATTTATAGAGTTCGCGAACGATTGTGTTTCCTTTAAAGAGCCTAGTTTTGTTGTGTCCTTTTGATATGACAAGTTACAATTTACTGAACTTTAAAGAGCAGGATCAGCCCTTTTCACATAAAGCTCACAAACCTAAGTCTCGTATGAACTTGTTCTAGAAAAAAGCTGCCTGTTACAATTACTCCGCGAGAAAACTTCCAACGACTGCAAGTCAAACTTCTTGCCACTTAGCGGTGGTCCAGTGGCAGCAACAGGGCACACATGCATTATTACCGCAGGCACCTTCGCGAGTGTCAATTCGAATGCTGCCTTCTTTTGTGAGATAGGATAACAATTCAAGCTACTCAACTCTAGGCTGTCTTATCATGTTTGACCATTTTGGTTCCGTCCCTATTTTGTTTCTAAAACTATATAGACTGCATTATTGTGGGGGCATACAATTGTTACTGATAATTCCATTTTGACTACATTCGTCAGTATTACTATTAAATGTTATTATTTCTAGCATTATTCTTTTTTATTTCTTAATTGACCCTTTTGAAAATTTCTGATTCTCCTACCAGATTGGTACTTGTAATGGTGTATCCCAAGGTTGTCTTGAAATTTTCAAGACCAATACACCACAAGCAAAACCGATTAGCGCTCACTCTCACAAATTTATCGCACATAATGTGCCCACAACCACAAGCCGTAGCGTCTGGCATCTTTCCCTACTTGCATTTAAAAACTCTAAATGTGGTTGTATACTTCCCCACTTGTAACTAGCCTATAATTAAGTCAAAATTAAAGCTTGTGAGAGACGTAGAACGTTGTATCATATCAAACTCTCCTTGTCCTTTTGTGCCCTTTTTTTTAAACCGTAAAGCTGAGGCCTAAGTAGTAACTGAAACTCTGGTAATAACTAATTTATGAGTCATGTGTGGAACAATCAATTGTGGTCGGCTTTAGTTGTAGTAGGTGAATCACCGGGCAATCTTTAATATGTGGGTCCAACAATCACCATCATGCATCATCATCATCCCTAAACAAATGTTATCCAAATGGGGTTCAAGCTCCGCTTTTTGATTGGTATCTGTCAGGACTTCCCAGATAAAACAAAGTAAAATTTTAGGTAACAAGATGGTCGTTTATCTAGTGATTGATTGACACGGTCAAATATTGCTGATCCCATCCGTATGAGAAAGGAAAAAAAAAAAGGCTTGTACTTACCTTCTTGCATTAATAACAAAAACTAGGCTTGTACTTACTTTCCTGCATTAATATATGTCTACTGTGTGTGCAGTTTAGAGATACCAAATTAACAAAACCATGTTCAGAATTTTATATTGCTGGTCAGATCAAGCTCAAGCTTATGTTAATTAATCGATTGCCTTTTAATATACTACATCATGAACTGGCAAAAGAGGCAATAAGACAAGGTCGTCGTCTTCGCTCTCAGTTTTCATTTATGAGGAGATTTTATGTTATAGGAAAGCCGTATTAAATGTTTGATGGGGGCGTGTCGATTAAACAGGGTTTTTCAGTTTTCTTGGATATACACTACCAATCTAATTTTTCTCTTCAAGTCATGAAATTTCATAAACAAGAAAGGACAGTTCACATGGGAACAGACATAGAAGAAGAGTACACCCTTCTTTTGTCACCTTCAATCTTCCTATTTCTTCAATTGCATAAACAAGGAAGAGTAATCCACCCATCTTTCCAATTCCTTGCATCATAGGAAAGGAAGTGTATGCCTCCAATCTCCAATACTCTATCAGAATTCAGAACCAATCCATCTCTCTCACACGCATAACACAAACACATACATACAAAGCCAGATTTCGTCAGGATATATCAATATCTTTGGTTCCATTTTCTCCTTGATATTTTCTCTCCAAATGAGGAGCATAGCAACTTGTTACAGCGAGCATGCCATTAAAGTATCTGATTCATATTGCTCAGGTCCATCAAGTCGAGCTTGTCTCTCCCCAACTCTGACACCTTCAATTCCAAGCGCAATCACTTGTCTATACAAAGTGAAATTTTGTTCCCAGAAAACTCTCTTGATCACACTCACATGGGGTAACAAGCTCATAAACCAAGGCCTGACCATTACTCTTGGCGACAACAATATTTCCTCTCCTTCCAAATTCACTAAAGATTCCCACCACCCACGAAAGATCAAAGGCACCAAGTTATTCCAATCTTGCAATTCAAAAATTGAAGCTTTCTGGGATCTCTCCACTGCAAGTTATGAGACTGGACCTGAGCCGACCAGCGGGTTTTACGTTGTCGTTGTTGTGGATTCAGAACTTGGTCTGGTTGTTGGAGACAAGGACGATGACGTCATCTTAAAAACTCTCAAAACAAAGTTGTCAATGGTGAAGTCCTCGTTGGTTTCTCGCAGCGAGCATTTTTCTGGTAACACGATATATTCTACCAAGGCACAGTTTTGTGATACAGGGATAGCTCATGACATTTTGGTGAAGTTTAGTGGAGACGAAGATGGATCAAAAACAACAAGTCCTGTATTGTCTGTCTGCATCGACAATAAGAAGATTTTCGAGGTAAAGAGATTGAAGTGGAACTTTAGAGGGAACCAGACAATCTTTTTGGATGGTGCGTTGGTTGATCTGATGTGGGATTTGCACGACTGGTTCTTCAAAGAAGCATCTGGATTTGCTATTTTTATGTTTAGGACAAGAAGTGGATTAGATAGCAGGCTGTGGTTGGAAGAGAAGTACTTGGAACAAAAGGATCAAGACAAGGCAGGTTTCTCTTTGTCGATATATGCTTTTAAGAATCCTGGTTGATCCCATGTTTTTCTCAACTGTTTTTCGCTTTTCTTTTGGGTTGCGATTTTTGACATGATTACTCTTTTGTTCCATTCTTCTCTTCCTTCAGAAGTTGGGAATCTGAAGGATTCTTCAAATTTAATTATAGGAAGACATGTGATGAGTTGTGTTTTGTATAGCTAATTGTACATGAAACAACTACACAACTAAACTGCCCCTCTTTCTTTCTTTCCGTCTCTTTGGTAAAACACTCGCAGAATGAGTTTCATTCGGAATGTACCGTCTCCAACGGCAGGGCTGTTAATATTGTTTCCTTGGATGATTGCCTTTCCAACATTTGTGGAGGAAATAAATTAATTGAAAACTATTGGCAACTTGGAGATAAATTCATGGAAATTGCATTGCATCAAGACATTGAGACTGGTCAATTTACATTGTCATGTTAACCGGTTTTTACTATTGTATAACGTGGAAAAATAAAAGTAAATAACCAGATAAAATTAATAAATGCATAAACAAATGAAAAATTGAAGAAAGTTTCGATATGATCATTACCCTCTTTTTACCCTCTTTTGAGTAAAGAAAACTCACTTTAACCTTGGAGAAGTGACTCGACTGTTTATCTGTATACATAATCCTACTCGTGTTTAAGTTGTCAGTATTTGAGTTAATACAGAATTGGTACAGGCAGTCGGAAACGAGCAGACAAAATTTCCAACTTTCTGGAAAAGGAAATCAATAGTACCCAACTAATGGGGTTGGGTTGCCAAAGTGTTTGCCTTTAGTAGGAAAAGCTCTTTTTGTGTGTACTTGCAACGTTGAGACGGAATACTTAAAAACAAGTCTTTCAGGGAACCAACTTTTTACTCGCCTCGACCTTTTTGAGGTGGGAAATATCATTTTCGTTTTCTTTTTATACATATATATGTAAGAGTGCAAATTTCAGAGTCTTCATTTTAATAGAGAAGAGGGCAAATTTAAGTAAAATAGGTCCACAATTCCACAGATATAAAGATGCTTCAATGGATATTTAAGAAGTGTTATAAACTATAAACAGGAACTGATATCAGAGATAAAGTCTTTCTCATCGAATCACGCACACATTTAGGACTCTGCCGGTCTGCCTGCCCCATCTATTTCTACACAGAGGTGAATAGGAAGGATGGAAGCGAGTAGGGAAGTCGTGTACTCTTGCCAGTGAAAAGCTAAAACCAACTAACTCTGACAAGCCCTGTCAAAACTCAAAAGGGCTTGACGCATGACTTCCTGAAAACTTCTGAGGTAGTTTTCACTTTTCAGAATTTCCTCGGCTCTTAGATACCATAAGAATCTATCACTTGTCACTTATGGGTCGGCGCTCACACTTAACCAGTCAGAGAGTCGGTGACAATTCAAAGGTTTCCTCAGCATGAGTTTCTTGGACATTGGCGATGAATTAATCATGTGCGAGACACACTGTGGAGGCTTCCACGTCCATGAACATAACGAGTCGTATGGCTTTCATCTACGAGTTCAGATCTTTTGTCTAATATTACGGTATTTTATTGTGTCCAATAAATCTCAACCATTTATTTATGTGAGGCCTGCATGAAACCAGCGTGAGTCCCGCAAAATAAATGGCTGATATTTTATGAGACAGAATAAAACAGAATAAAACTGGACAAAAGATCTGATTTTTCCGTCTACCGGTCCAGAAAATTAGTTTGATGGCCGATTTGGATTTGTATGCCTGGAATGGTTGAGAGTCACAATCCTGTGAAGTATGTTCACTTTATCTTGTTCATTATGGATGCTAGTTGCCGACAGGCTTTTTAAAATTCAAAGTACGATGTAGATACTTATCCAAAAAGGGGTATCTGTTTTCACTACAACGGATGGATGCATTGATGAACGTGATCTTTGTTTCTGCAATTGGGCTTGTAAAATGGTTAACATGAGTTCGAGTTTTCCTATGCCAGATTGCTTCTACCGTCCAACAGCTTCTTAGCTCTGAATAGCCATTGGGCTCTAACGAACAAAAACTGGAAAGGGTCCAGTGTTTTATTTTCTCAAGAGATAAGGCACTGATAAAAACTTATTTTTCTAAGAAAAGATTAGTAAAAACATAACTTAATCAAAACGACGTCGTTTGACGTTTTGGTTAAAATAATAACGTTCATCTGCAGCTAGACGATAACGTATTGGTTTGAATATTTAGCGACGGAATTTTCTATTCCTATAACTCCGTCGAAAAAGTCTAAAATTTAACTTTTTCGCCACAAATTTCCACCTTATTGCCGACGGAACTTTTCCGTCGTTAAATTATATTTTTCCTCAACATTTTCGACGGACAAAAAAACTGCCACAAATTTATTATTTTCTTGTCGTAATTTACAGACGCACAATTTTACCGTCACATGCAAAATTCCATCGCAAATTAATTTCTCTCTTTATTTAGCGACCAAAATTTTCTAAATGGACTTTTTTTCAGTTAATATTACCGATGCAAATTCAGTTTCCTTCAATAATTTGCAAGGGTTTATATATTGTCGGTATTTTTTCGTCGCTATTTCTAACTTTTCTACAGTGACGTCTTTTTTTTTAATTTCCATCAAACTATAAGATTGATTTAATTTAAGGTCTATGCTTTTGACTGTTGATTTGCTAATTTAGATGTGGTAAACTTGCAAAAGGTGTTAATAATTTGGCCTGACATTTAATTACGAAATTTAAATTAGAAATGATATTTTGGCAAGACTAGAAATTCAGTTTTCACTAAACATATGTACTTAGTCTTTGGACCATCAATCTTATTTATAACTTGGTTAGTCTTTGGACTATTGATCTTATCTATATAGATTTTTGGATCTTATCTATATAGATTTCTGTGTATGTTAACCTTATTATACACCAAATCAAGCCTTTAAGAAAACTTTCCCGATGGTATAGTCTAAACGCTAGGCTAAAATGAACTTGAACAAACCTCAGAAAGGGACCTATGATCAAAGAAAAAAATCCCACCCTTTGATGGATAAAAAGCCCACATTCTAGTTTATACCCTGAACGATGGAGTAAAAAGAGATTCTCCTATAGAAGTTATAAGGATGATTTTGTTAGCCCTGACATTATCAACTCTTTAGACCAACTGCCTTTAGTATGACATACTCCCATCTTTAATCCTTGTAATATTGTGCAATTTGATACTTATGATATACCATTTGGCTTTGATTGTTTGGTAGATTGCTAAATGTCACAAAAATTCTACTTGTAAATTGTTGCATATTGTTTATGACTATCGAGAGAAGAACTTCATATTTGCACATAATATTAGCTATAAGGAATTTTTACAACATTGTTAATGCATATGATTGAGCCTCAATCCATATGGTGAATTATTCAACAACCATAATGATGAACCTAAGTTATCTTATGACATGAGGGAAAGGTCTTAGCAGATTTATTCCTCATTGAGCAAACAACATAGGGCTAGAGATTGGTGTGTAATTTGCAATTGGCTAATGATTTTGAATAAAGGGGAAGTATTGAAAACATGATTCAAAATTTGCTACAACAAAATTATGCAATATCTTCTCTAAATTAATTATGTTGTTAGCTAAAAATTTGAAGTCATTTTCTTTTCTGTTTAGTCAATGCAAGCAATAACGAGGATCCATTTTCCATTATTTTAGTTATTTATAAGCCTATTAGTGGGTTTTAATTTTATGAATAAGCTTGTCTATCTAACTTATAAAACTTCCTATTACTAATCTATTAGACACAACTAAGATAAGCACACTTTTTGTTAGTAACTAGTAAGTAATATAGTAGTGAGTAAAAGTTAATCTCTCGAAGAAACTGTGTGGACTAAAAAACATAAAACTACTAACAAGTCTAACCTAAAATAATAAAAGAGTGATCTTATGAATTTTGATTAAAGAAATATGAAACAAACTAAAACCTTAACCAGGAGTCAAGAGAATCAATAACAAGGCAAGTAGCAAAAAAAAATTAATATGATATTAATCTTTAGATAAGTACTTCTCATAATTTTACTTTTGATATAAATATATTTAATTGGACCTATAAGATCATTTAGACATTGAAACTGTTCTCTCTTGAGTTACAATTATATACTTTTAATTGATTAGCCTGTATTGTCTTCATTCACCGTGGATGCCTTTAAACTTTCATAATACATTCCCAATCCTATTAATATCATCTTTAATGGTTACAACTATGATTTTTGGCTTTAGGAAATGTGTAACTTTATGATTTTCTCTTAATGATTCTATCTCTTTAGCAACTTTTGATCTAATTCATTATGATATTTGAGGTCTTGCACCTCATGAAACTATGAGTGGCATGAGATATTATGTGATCTTTGTCGATGATTTTTTTTCACTATATATGGATTTATCTAATGGGACATAGATCTGAACTATTCTCCATTTCCTGTTGTTTTGGTAATATGATTCCAACTCTGTTCTCTTGTAAGATTAAAGTATTTCACTTAATTAACGAGGGATCATCATTCAGATATCTTGTCCAAATATGTCTCAACAAAATAGTCAGGTTGAATGTAAACATAGACATATTCTTATCACTATTCTAGCCCTTCTTATACCATTTTTTTTGTCTAGAAACCATTGAGGAGAAGTAACCTTTATTGTTGTCTATAATATCAATTGCATTCCATCTCCTACTATAGGTAACATCTCTCTCTATGAGAGCTTATTTAGTCGTTCTCTTGACTATCTATCTCTTAAAGTTTTCAAATATGTATGCTTTGTTCTATGATAACCTTATGAAGACACCATATTATAACCTATAGCACGTTTATACTACTTTCTAGGGTATGACATAGAGCACAAAGGATATAGCTGTCAGGTTTCACTATCTCAAAGACTTCGAATCTCTCAACATGTCACGTTTTGGGCACATAAAATGTTTTCCACAATATTAAAATTTCGTGTTTGTGAACCCGCATACAAATTTTTTAACCCTACCATATCTTTGTTTCCTGATATTTCTTCTACAGGTTCGTCTTAAAGCTCTAATAGTTTAGCACAACCATTGCCTAATTCTATTTTATCTTCCCTAGCTTCATAACCACCACTTTCACCAAATAGCTCTTCATCTTCTATTAATTCACCAAAATCCATCAAGTCTTAACAACCCCCTTGGTTGGTCCTCTCGAGTAAGTTAACCATCTATTCATCTTAAGGACTTCCATGTTTATTTCACTATTGTCCCTCCATATGAACCTCGCATATATTGCGATGCTAGCTTTAAACTTTTATAGCAGCAAGCAATGGTAAAAGAAATGTAGGCTCTCTCCAACACTAACAATTGGGACTTAGTTGACCTACCTCCAGATAAATTGTTCCGAATGAATGTGAAGAATGCCTTGTTAGTGATGATCTTTATGAAGAAGTATATATGTAACCTCCACCTAGGTATGCTTATCGACTTAATAAAAATTGCCATCTTCATAAAGCCTTGTATGGTCTTAAGCAAGCTCCTCGAGCATGGTTTACTAAATTTAGTTTCACAATCAACCATTTTGGCTTTACATCCAACTCTTATGATCATGCTTTATTTATCAAAAAATTAGATCAATGGTGCCATCTTTTCCTTCTATATGTTGATAACACGATAATAACCGGGACAACACTCAAGGGGTTGCTAACCTTAACTCTTGTCTTCATCAATAATTTGAAATGAAATATTTAGGTCCCTTGAGCTATTTTTTAAGGCTTGAAGTCTCTTATGATGATTCAGGCTACTAATTATCTCAATCCAAGTATGCTACTAATCTTATCTGTCATGTTGGTCTTACTGACACTAAGATTACTACTACTTCACCTGATTATAATTATCATATTTCTGCCACTGATAGAACTCCTCTAAATGATGGTACACTTTGTCGATAGCTAGTTGGTAGTCTTACATAGCTTACTATCACTCATCTAGACATTGCTCAAGTTGTTCACATTGTCAGTAAGTTCATGTTTATACCTGGCATCACTTATCCTTTTGTTGTTCTCTGTATACTTCGATACATTCAAGGAACCTTATTCTATAGACTTCGCTTTATTCATTAATCTTCATTAGACTTACGTGCATACTCTGATGTTGAATAGGTTGGAGATCCAACTGATCGTTGATATACTATTGGCTACTGTTTCATTCTTGGCACATCTCTTATTTCTTGGCGTAGTAAGAAGCAAACGATTATCTCTCGTTCAAGCACTGAAACAAAATGTTGAGCCTTAGCTGCCACTACCTCTAAACTTTTATTGTTACGATGGTTACTACAAGACATAAGCGTCTTCTTCTGTTCAACAACTCCACTCTTTTGTAATAACCATAGTGCTATGCAGATTGTTCACAATCATGTCTTTCATGAACGAACTAAACACATTGATATCGATTGTCATCATGTGCTTCAAGGAACTAAAAAACATGTCTCAATCTCATCCTAATCACAAATTGCCGATCTTTTTTGCCAAATCACATCCACCTCGACATTTTTAAGATCATCTCTCCAAACTGAAGCTATCGTCTTCACTATCACCTTAAGTTTTAGGAGGGGGATAATAACATAATCTTCAAAGGTTAGGCATTACCATATATTTACCATTAATTTTCTGCTAAATTCATGTACATTAATACTACATCATTATTTAGTTGATTTTGTTTCTTTAGTTGGAGTTACCTAAAGTGTATAAATAGATGAAGTAATGTACAAAACATGGAATACACATAGAAATACAAAAAGGCTTTCGTCATTACTTCTTTACTCTTTATTTCCATAATACTAAATTTAGTTGATTTTGTTTCTTTAGTTGGAGTCACCTAAAGTATATAAATAGATGGATGTACACAACATCGAATACACATACAAATACAAAAAATCTTTCGTCATTTCTTCTTTACTCTTTATTTCCACAATACCAAATTTTGTGGTCCGTGCTTATTGCTTGCAAAATATGCTCTAAAACGAGTTTGTTATGGTCTAAAATAAATTATAGAAGCCTCTGGCAATGTCATATTTACGGGACCAATCAATACAGAGGAGAAGGTCTTGCATTTTATCATGTTTGTGACACCATAGAAATCGATTATTTTTTTAAGATCTTATTGCATGTTCTGTGAAGCTTATGGTTCCGTTGTAAGTTTACGAGGAAGACAAATTGCTTATGAACTTTTTGATTGTTTTCACGTATGGTTGTTTTCACGTATGGTTGGGTCGGTCGTGTTAGGCTCAAGTCTAATCTCAGAACGGTACATGGACCGATCGGCCCATTTCTCGATGTTGACCTAATTCCTACAGGTATTTATTAAATAAATTCATTACCTCATCAGAAAAAAGGTACGACTTTTAGAACCCTAGTATCAAATCATTCACAAAAAGACTAATTTTATCATCGGAGGGGCCTACCAGCAGTCAACTCCCGGTGTGCCTTTATTGTTTTGCAGGTATCTCTCAGCCAAAGTCAACCAGTCTCATAGATCCAAATAATAGCGCCCAGCTCCAGCAAATTTAGACCGAACCATCATACAACGCCGATTAATAATTTTAGTAGGTGCTTTTGACTTCTAATCTACTGAATTGAATATAATAAACTTGTAAAAAGCGTAGAAGATTTGATTCCACCTTCCAATTTTGAAACTTATTATGTCAAAAAATAGGCTTTTGACAAGGCTAAAAATTCATATTTTCACTAATTGTAAGTTGAGATGTAATTACGGGATGAGAATTTCGATCTTATTTATAGATATTTGGACTGCATAGATCTCATACGTTTCTTTTCTATCATAAAAATGGTAATACCGAAATATCCAAGCAAATAGTCTAAGCAAAGTAATAAAATTAAGAAAACCAAAATTAAAAATTATTTTCGATGAAAATACAATCGTATGAATTTTTTTATAACCGTAATCACTTACAAAAATTAGACTTTTATTATTATGTAGTGTTAATTTTTATATATAAATAAAACTTGTGTTGCTTTATATACATAGTTTTTCTTGAAATCGTCACAAAGGTTTTTTGTTATTTTGATTTCTTACTAATTGTTTTAGGAGGGTCTCAATTATAAAAAGATACTTTTAATTCATTTACACTCAGACTAATCTCCGCTCGAATTAGGTAGGCCCCTTGTAAGAGACAAACTTCTGACTCCAAGTTTTAAACATTGCATACATGAGAACAGTTCAAACCTGCGATCTCATATATGTTAAGTTAGCATAAATAATTTTATTATAAAATAAAATATAGTTAAAATTAATAAAAGTGCTTTTTATTTTTATGTTTCCAAACAGTCTACTGTATGAAGCTCTTTTTAAAAATCTGTTTTTTTAATTGACATCCAAACAGCCAACTGGCTTTTAAAAAAAGCTCTTCTCAGAAAAGCTCTACTAACAAAAGCTCTACTGACAAAAGCACTACTGATAAAAGCTCAACCAAACGGACCCTTATTAAGAAAGCTAGTGAAATGTTTGATATACCTTTATTAATTGCATGTTGAGCTATCTTGAAAATGTAATTTGTGTAATTAGGATGTGAGAGAAATTACAGGGTAATTTTGGAAATAAAATTATAAACATGCATGAAAAATCGTGAACGACGCTTATTTTTAATAATTAAAATCCCTCTAAAACGACTTTTATTTTGAATAGGAGGGAGTACTAAAAAGGAGGTTAAGACAAGGAGAAGTGTGGTTGAAACAAAGGAAACTGATGAATGACTCAAAATATGAAATAAGACATTGTGATATTGGTTAGAAAGAAGAAATAGTGTAGGTTGATGTTGGTCTTACCTGTGAATATGTCTCAGCTGATGTTTGGTCTTACAGTAGTTGCTTCTCTAGGCTCTAGCTACATGTCTTGCTTATACTTCTCTAGTTATTAGACCTCCTATCATTGCTACTCTTATAGCTATTAACCCCAAAGTTGATGATGTTAAGACCTAAAAGTAATAGACATCATGTTAACATTTTATATTTATGTCATAAAAAATAAATGGTTGAGTTGAAGGCATTGTCATATAAGGATTAGAATAGTATTAATTGACTACAAAATGAGATGAATGTAAACTTTAATTCCTATATCATTATGTGAAAATAAGAAGACCAAAGATAAATACCGTAGTGCCTCACCATGAGTTTGCATATAAGGTTTGGGAGAAAGCCAAAGAATTTAAGTAGAGCAAAGGAGATGAGCATTTCTTTAATAGTCGAGTCAGAAATCATGAATTAGTTCATAGAAACAATATTTTCTTAAATTTAATTTTCAACAAAAAGATCATTTTTCAATGGGCAAGTTGAGGAAAGAAATCATAACTTGGTATATTTGACATTAATACGTCTAATAATTGACTAGTAGATTATGTTGTGTACTAGGTGCATTCCCACTATGGCATTTAGACAACTATAATAACATTGTAACTAAATTAAAATAATAACTAAACTATAAGTTACTTACATTTATAGGTTGTTTGCTAGGATTGGCACATTGAAACTTCTACTTTTATGTCCATAAACTCAATATTTCCTACATTTTTTTATTTGACCCTTTTGCAGCATCTTGTTTGCACTTGTTACTTCTTTTAATTCATTTTTATCTCTCCTTTTCATTTTTGGCCTTCTTGGCATTACCTTTTTGGTTGGTGGATGTACCTACTTATAATCATTGGTTGGCCATAAGATTATTTCCCTAATAGGCTACAATAATTAATCATACACACTCAACAAATGCTCTTCTTATAGAAATAATTGATAAATGTCCTAAATTTTAGTTTGGAGTGATTTTTAGCACTAATAGCATGTTTATATGGATAAACATGTAATTCATATGCTCTACAACTACAATAATGGTCCCCCTACTTAAGGATGATGACAAGTATGAAAGAAATGATAAGAAAGAGAAGAAGGAAAAACACAAGAGGAAAGCACTTAAAGTCTTAACTTGGGATGACATAAGTAAATAAAAAAATGAGCAATTAGAAGAAGAGATAGCTTATATGTGCTTTACCGCTGTAAATGATGATGAGGTAACATCCAACTCCAATTCATGTGATAGTGATAATGATTTGACATATGATAAACTGGTTAAAAGTTTAGAAATTATGAGTAAGAAAAGAAATAAATTATCTTCCAAACCCAAGGAAGTTTAAGAAAAGTTAGATGCATGCATAACAGATAATTAAAAAATAAAAAGTGAATTAAATAACATTAAAACATTAAAAAATATGATCATTGATGACAATCTTGCATTAGAGACATTGAAAAAGAAGATCCATGCTCTCAAGTATTTATTATCCAAATGTACTAAAGGAAGTGAAAAAGTAGAAAACATGCTAGGTGTTTAAAAGATTCCAATAATAGGCATGGAATAGGATATAACCTTAGAAGTGATGGCAATTCCAAAACCAAATTTATCAAGGAAAAATATTTGCATAGTGAAGAACCACTGCCTAGTATGAAAAATGAGTATGGAGCATCCATATCTAATATATACATGCATATTCCACATCCATTAGGACTAATTCTAAAAGCAAGTGTCACGCTTCATATATGGCTCATAAACTAGGCATAGAATTCAATACTGTCATGGGAAGAATAGACATAACTTATACGATAACAAACAAACCCACTCACATCATTTTAGGACTCAAAGAAGCATACATCAAGTTTTCATTCATAGTAGACATCGTAAATATAATCACGGTAGCTTATTTCACTACCTTAAGAAACCATTCAACACCTTTAATACCTTAAGGAATTTTCCTCATTATGCATATACATATAGTAATTCTTTTATGCATTATCATAACTTATATAATATGGCATGTTTTTTTATGGTAAGTTTGGACATATTTATCAGGTTGATTAATATGTCCTTGAAAGTATGAGAAAAAGAAGCCTAAAAATCAAGGAACTGAGATTATTTTGATACTTAAAACATATTTATCAGGTTGATTAAATAGAAAATAGCATGTATTAAAGTGGGTAGTTATTAAATTAACTATTATTTCTAAAGAGTTTGTATTTTCTATCTTGATGAATCTAACCTTCTTATGTCCAAAAAAAGTCTTGAAAATGTTTATGTAGAATGTGGAAAAATTTGTATTCAAAGAGAGAAAGAATGATTTAAGGCTTTTCAAAAGAAAAAATTTGTTGAACCAAACGAGAACGATAAGAAAGATGACAAGCATCCAATAGATTGTAAACTAAAGAAAAATCTTTATTCAAGCATTCATAAGTGATATTAAAAAAAAGTTAACTATTAGTTTATACTTTATAAATTTGTCACATATTACTCTTATTTATCAATTTGAGTATAAATCCTTAGTGTTGATTGCTTGAAATTGAATTATTAATAAGAGTTTTAAAAAAACTTTATGGTGTGAACCTGAGTACCTAAACTTAGAGATTATGTGCAAAAATGCGGTTATTAAGCTAGAATTTATATCAATTAGGTAATGATTTCTCTAAACCATTAAAATGAGGATAGATTTCGTACAATTAGAAGAGAATTAGTTATGATTAATGGAAATTCTATATAATTGGAATCCCCTTATGTGTTTTAATTCATTCTTATTATTTATCTAATTGATTGTGTGTTTTTAACCTTTTTATTTGAGTTTTGAGGTTATTTTCTAGCCCTTTAAAACTAAAGAGTTTGAGAATTTGTGGAATGAAAAACTTAACTTTGTAGATTGATTGAGTATCACATTTATACACAATTACAGAGAAGATCCTATCTTAATGGACATATCCTAACTACCTAATTTAAATACACTCAAGATATATACAATCTAAATTGAAATAGAAAGACTCAGTCTATACGTCTATGATGGTGCAACGGTTACTTTGTTACGCCCCCGCAAGTTGTAGGTTGGCCGAACAAGCGACAACTTGGAGAAGAGTCGATCGAAGGAGGCTCGGGGCAATGGCTTGGTTAGCAAATCAGCCACTTGATCAGCTGTATGCAGATGGCAGACTTCAATATGATGGTTCTGAACTTGATCGCGAACAAAGTGGAAGTCAATAGCAATATGTTTCATCCGACTATGAAACACCGAATTTTTACATAGATAGGTGACCCCGACATTATCAGTATGGATGAGTGGTGGAGCAGTGAGTGGGTACCGGAGTTCACGCAGAAGATTTGTGAGCCAATTGGTCTCGGCCACCGCAGCTGCCACCGCACGGTATTCTGCCTCCGTTGACGAGCGAGAGACACCGCGTTGTTTCTTGGAAGACCAAGAGATGGGGGAGCTGCCGAGATAGGTAATATAGCCGGTGGTAGAGGTGCGATCAACAGGATCTCCAGCCCAATCAGCATCCGAGTAGACAAAGAGACGAGAATTCCTTTCCTTCACAATTCGAATACCATAACCGGAGGTGTGATTCAAGTAACGAAGCAAGCGTTTGAGAGCTTGCCAGTGAGAGGGGCCGGGGCAATGCATAAATTGAGCCAATTTGTTCACAGCAAACGCTATGTCTGGGCGCGTGAAAGATAGATATTGTAATTTACCCACAATCTTCCGAAAATTAGAACCATTAACAACCAACTGAGGCGAAGAAGCTGTTAAAATTAACTCAGAGCACATAGGTGTCGAAACACCCTTGGAATCCTGCATATTAGTTTCAAGTAACAAATCGGATACATATTTTTGCTGAGATAAAAACAGCCCATTCTCACATGGTGCGACTTCAACACCCAAAAAATAGTGTAAAGACCCAAGATCCTTGATCGAGAATCGTTGCGCCAAGCCTGAAATTATCTTGGAGACAGCACTAGAGACACTACCCGTCACGATGATATCGTCCACATAAATTAATAAGTAAACGATACAACCAGAATTCTGAAGAATAAAGAGTGATGTGTCTGACCGTGAGCATTGAAAACCAACACTGACCAAATACCTAGTGAGTTCCGTGTACCACGCCCTCGGTGCCTGTTTCAACCCATATATAGCTTTATTTAGTTTGCAGACATACGTAGGATTGGTGGATTGCTCAAAGCCAGGAGGCTGCCTCATATAGACTTCTTCATCAAGTGTTCCTTGTAAAAATGCATTGTTGACATCGAGCTGCCGAATTGACCACGAATTCTGAGTAGCAATGGCAAGGACTAGTCGAACAGTTGCCGGCTTGACAACCGGACTGAAAGTGGCCTTGTAGTCGAGGCCTTCACGTTGCGTATACCCCTTGGCAACTAATCTGGCTTTGTACCTGTCAATTGTACCATCAGGTTTATATTTAATCCGAAACAACCACTTACAGTCAACCACGTTCCGAGAGGGATCAAATGGTACCAATTCCCATGTCCGGTTCTTAAACAATGCTTCTTTCTCAGCTAACATTGCTTCGTTCCAGTGGGGTTGTTTGAGGGCCTGTTTGTAAGTAGTCGGTAAGGTTTGTAATGTGGCAGTGGTGGTTACGCAGGCAGCATAAGACTTTGGTTTTGTGATGTTATTCTTGAAGCGAGTAAGCATAGGATGAGTATTTGTGGTTTGTTTGGAGGGTGGGTCGTTGAATGGTTCGAGACATACAGTTGGTTCTTGTGGAGGGGGTTCGGTTATGGTGGCTGGATTAGTAATAGGTTGAGAAGGCTGGTTTATAGCAGAGCTGGGAGGTAGAGGTGTAGGGTCAGAATTGAGATCTAGAGAAGGAGGAGTAGGAATCGTACCTGAGCTCGGATGTGCCTCAATAGAGATAGGAAATGGCAGCCGCAACATGTCTGGAGAGGGATCATTTAAATTTAAATTGGAATCCAAAGGCATTACATCAGTTTGATCAACCAAATCCCAAGATTCAATTTGAAAATTTTGTTTCAGATTTGCAAACATGGTTTGAAATGGAAAATCATTTTCAAAAAACACAACATCTCGGGAGAGATAGATTTTCGAAGACTTCGGATCAAAACATTGGTAGCAATAATGTTGAGATGAAAAACCAACATATACACATGGTGTGGATTTGGTGTCAAGTTTATGCTTGGCATAGGGTCGGATCCACGGATAGCACAAGGATCCAAAGGTTTTAAGATTGTCGAAAGTCGGTTTGGTTTTAAACAAGGCTTCATGTGGAGTCCGATCATCTAAGGTTGAGGAAGGCATTTTGTTAATGAGTGTAACAGCATGTTGACAGGCAAAGCTCCAAAATTGACTTGGTAGGGATGCTTGATGCATTAGAGTTTTGGCGGTTTCAATAACGTGCCTATGTCGGCGTTCAACAAGAGCTACTCTTTGTGGTGTATAAGGTGGGGAAACAAGATGTTGAATGCCGTGTGTATGTATATATGGTGTTAATCCAACATATTCAGTACCACCATCCGTGTATAGAGAATAAATTTTAGCATCAAATTGACGCTCCAAGAGCGGATGTAATGTTTTGAAAATATTTTGAACTTCATCCTTTGTTTTTAAAGTGAACAGCCACATATACCTGGAGTGTTGATCAACAAAAAGAACATAATAGCGTTTTTGATCAATTGATATTACGGGAGAAGGACCCCATAAATCACTAAAAAGAGTTTGAAGCGGTTTATCACTTTGCAATGTATTTTCGAAAAAAGGTAACCGGTGCATTTTATTTGAAAGACAAGAATTACAAACGGAAGTAACTTTGGAATTTGAAAACGGAATGGAAAATTGCTTTAAAATCTGAAATAAAGTACGACGATTGGGATGACCTAATCGACGATGCCACAGGTCAAGGGATTGCACCGCCACATTGCATTGAGGATTGCACATACGCAGAGTTTGTTGCGGCCACTCATAAAGTCCATCTCTATTCGGTCCTTGCATTAGAGGCACTCCCGAACTCAGATCCTTCACCACAAAAGAAAACGGAAAGAATTCAATAGATGTGTTATTGTCAAGACAGAATTTGGAAACAGAGACAAGATTGTAAGCAACATTGGGTGAGCATAAGGTATTTGTGAGTTGGAACTTTTTGTTTGAAGCAGTAAGATAAGTTTTACCAGTATGGGAGATTGGAATGGTATTACCATTGCCCATTGTGATCTCTGTCGGTCCGTGATAGTCATGCGCATGGTCCAAGCTTCCCACATCAGAAGTCATATGATGACTCGCTCCGGAATCAACAACCCAGGTTTGTTGAGATGGATTAGTGTAGCCGGCATAATTGGCTCTAGCTTGATGATGACTGTGAGACTGTGAGCGGCAAACCTTTGCTGTGTGCCCATACCTTTCACATAATTGGCATTTTGGTTTGTCATAGTTGGTGTTGTTCGAGTACCGCTGTTGCCGCCAAGGCTGATTGGTATAATTGTTTCTGGTCGATTGACGCCAGTGTTGATTTCTTGACTGAGAGGACCTGGAGTTGGATTGATTTTGAGCTACGGCAGCAACAATAGCTGGTTGCTTCTTTCTCTCTTCGTTCTGAATGAAGATCTCATGGTCAAGCAGCTGCTCATACAATTCTTCATAGCTGATTGGGATTGAACGAGATCGAATCGCAGCAGAGATGGCTGTGTATTCTGGTCCGAGGCCTTGTAGGATCCGCACCGTAAGCTGAACATCGGACAGAGGCTCGCCAGCAGTGGCGAGCTCATCAGCAATAGACCGAATATCATGAAGGTAATCAGCAATAGGGCGAGTATCTTTGGTGATCCTCGCAAGCTGATCTTGCAGATTGATTAGGCGAGTCTGTGACTTGTTCGCAAAGGCCGTTTGGAGAGCAGTCCAGGCCTTGTGGGCAGTCGGGGCATTGGCTACAGTGGAGGCAAGCGTCGGTTTAACAGAAGCAAGAATGGCGTTCTGAACAAGTTTATCTTGTTGAAACCATTTGAGATAAGCTGGATTTGGGGTCGATTGATTATTTGTTGTGATAGTTTGCAGCGGCGCAGGGAGAGAGCCATCAAGATGGCCAAAGATATTGTGTCCATACATAAGCATGGAAACTTGAGCCGACCAGATCGAGTAGTTTTGGCTACCAGCTAATTTGATTGGAAGTTGTGACGCGGGATTAAACTGAACAACGATATTGGCATTGGTACTGGTATTGTCGGAGTTGACAATTGTGGCGGCCGTTGGAATGAGCAGCGAAAGGGAGTATGGGATGGAAAAAAAAAATTTAGCTAACTCGTTTGAGTGAGCAAGTCTCTGATACCATAAAGAGATTGAGAATTTGTGAGAAGAAAACACTGCTCTTTGTATATTGATTGAGTATCACATTTATACACAATTACAGAGAAGATTCTATCTTATTCTATCTTAATGGATATATCCTAGTTACCTAATTTAGATACACTCAAGATATATACAATTGGAATTGAAATAGAAAGAATCAGTGTACACGCCTATGATGGTGCAACGGTTACTTTGTTACGCCCCCGCAAGTTGTAGGTTGGCCGAACAAGCGACAACTTGGAGAAGA
>JANKOE010000005.1:65366847-65383987 GCA_026284465.1 Erythroxylum citrifolium | reverse complement strand
ATATAGTTAAAATTAATAAAAGTGCTTTTTATTTTTATGTTGCCAAACAGTCTACTGTATAAAGCTCTTTTTAAAAAGTTGTTTTTTTAATTGACAGCCAAACAGTCAACTGACTTTAAAAAAAAGCTCTTCTAAAAAAAGTTCTACTAACAAAAGCTCTACTGATAAAAGCTCAACCAAACGGGTGCTTAAGCCGGGAGAACCACTTGGCAACTTATAAAAGTTAAAATCATGCTCCATACAGAAATCCCATATATACATTTGAAATTTTTACTAACTTTAATATTAAATTAATACCGATTATGTCAACATCTTTCACTTGCAAACAAGCACGCGCAGCTACATTTATCAAAAAGTAATGGCACTACTTGTTTCATTTTTCGTGTTCCTTTGTATTAATTAAATATATACCAATATGGAAGTCTCCCGCAGCCCCCGAATGTTGTCCCTGGTCCAAATGAGACGGTTCATGCCTTCACGAGTTCATGGTGCTGACTCTTCCCCTTCCAGAACACATGATTAGTTTAGGTTTGTTTATTGGTTTGATTGTCTTATTGACTCCCGAAAACGCTACGACTTTTCTCCATAAATTACCAAAATATTCCTTTCCTACTATACCTCACATGAGCACGCAGATTGAGAAACGGAGATTACAATTCATGAGAGTGACCTGACAATATAGACGAATCTCGTGTGCCTAATGACGCATTTAAAGAGTCACCGTTAAAGAAGCGATCTTTTTTTTGTTTCTTTTTTAACTTCAAAGGCCAAATTACACGGTAGAAGAAAAGCAGGTGGCACCAAAGACACCCAAATTGCACGTGTAACCAAACCAAAACCACAAACAAACCTAACCCGCCGGTGTTGTCTTTTGGCCCTTGGTTTTCAATTACCCACGACCTAACAACTTGGTCTTCCCGATTCGGTTGGCTGCTTTTCGCTTTCGTTTCCTTGATCAAAACTACCTTTTCACCCACCTTTCTCAGTTCACGGTAGCTGTTTTGAGAATGCAAATCGTTTCCCAATATTACCCTCGAGTGTATTTCAATTTATTAAATTAAATCACTTCTTAAGGAAGAATATTCAGTAAAAATGTCTAAAAATAATATTTCAATAAGGTACAAAATTTGAAAATACGCAATCTTACGCTTAACCGAAACAGATTATTTTTAATTAACTTACAGAAAATAAGAGAAAAAAGTTTTTGAGAAATATTTAAAAATTTAAAAAATCCATAAAAGATAGAAGTACATTTCATATAAAATCTTTTATTTGTATTTTAATATCTCAAACCCGTCTGTAATAAATAATAATTACTCCAAAGCCAATCAAAGGTTTTACAAGACAGTTTTTATTTATTAAACATAAGAACAAAGACGTGGTGAGTTTTCATTGAAGGTTGAATGAGTACAAGGGCAGAAGAGTAAGACAAAAATGAAAATGGAGGGCATAAGAGTAAATGAAGAGGAAATTCGCCAAAGAGGGACGTGATCTCCAACTGCTTTACGCCGTTACGTGGAGAGAAAGCCAAAACCGTGAAAAGTAAGCGACAATACCGATGATCCCGTCCGTTACTTGTATTTATTTATATTTGTCTCCAAACACCCCCATTCAAAGTCACCCGCTCATCACTGTTTGTCTTAAAACACACTCTCTCTCTTCCTCTCTCGATTTCTCTATTCGACAATGTCTTGCTTCAAGAGCAAATACGCCGGTAAAAGCCATTCTTCATCCTTCACTTATCGTTTTTGTAACTGCTCGTTTGGTGTTCTTTTAGATTCCTGATCTGGAGATTCTGTGATTTTGACTGTTGGTTTTTGTTTCATGTTTTCTTTTTGATTTGTACATTAAAGGACTGCTTTTAAGTCTTGTTTTTTGTTAGATCGGTGCAATTTTTTCGATTCTTTCCTTTCTGGATCTGCTGTTAATATCAAATCATTTTATTCTGCGTTGTGATCTGGTCGTTTGTGATCAATCGTTTTTCTCTCATTTTCTTATCTTTTATAAGATTGTATTCGCATGCGATCGGATTTGTTGTCTGGCAAGCGCTTGTTTCTGATATATTTTTTCACTTTCACGTTTAATATGGACTGTGGACTATCAGATCCGTTTGTCTTAATTTGAGGCCAATGATTTAGCGCTCTCTTTTTGGCGATGCTCTAGACTATAATTTTTAGAATACAGATCAGAATTCCGTTGATTTTTAGTTAGTTCGTTAGTCCAATTTATCTGTAACTGTCTGGAAGATCCGCAGTTAACTACAGTATTAAAGCTATTGGATGATGAGTGCTATGCTTTAAATTTTTATGGTTCTTAAAGAATGTTAGTTTTATTGTTCTAAGACTGTTTTACTCTCTTGAAGGGCATTTCATTATTTAGTTTTCGAAGTTTAGTTTCTCTTGTATAAATGCAAATGATATCTTTCCAAATGCCATCTGTAATTCACTGTTTGAATATGTTAATCTCTTGTGTGCTAATTTCACTCTATCTTTTTTTTTTTTCAAAATATTCGATTTCTTGACAAAATCAAAAAAGTTTGTTTGTTTAGTCTGTTTTTGTGTTAAAGGCTTCATTTAGTTTGGGGGATTAGTTAAGGTTTAACTTTTTTTATGTGAATTTGGATTTCTTTGAGCTTCTAATTATGTGAGCTGTTGAACCTCTAAGCAGAATTTGAATGGTTCTCTTGATTGGAATGTTTTCTTTCTTACTGTAAATGACATACAACTGAAGTTTTCAACTCTTTGCAGATGAGCTCATTAAGAATGCTGCCTACATTGGCACCCCCGGAAAGGGTATCCTTGCTGCTGACGAGTCTACTGGAACAATTGGGAAGCGTCTAGCCAGCATCAATGTTGAGAATGTTGAGTCAAACAGGCGTGCTCTTCGTGAGCTCCTTTTCACTGCCCCTGGTTGTCTGCAATACCTTAGTGGAGTAATTCTCTTTGAGGAAACCCTTTATCAGAAGACTGCAGCAGGTATTACTAACCTGATCGATTGGGACTGTGTCCAAAATTCTGCTTAAATTACAAGAAATTCTCAAAATATCTTTTCACAGGTTGATATTTCTAATGGACTGTGTCCAAAATTCTGCTTAAATTGCAGGCAAACCCTTTGTTGATGTCTTGAAGGAGGGTGGTGTTCTTCCTGGTATTAAGGTTGACAAGGGCACTGTTGAACTTCCGGGGACAAATGGGGAGACCACCACCCAAGGTCTAGATGGCCTTGCAGAGCGTTGCCAAAAGTACTATCAAGCTGGTGCTCGTTTTGCTAAATGGCGTGCTGTACTCAAGATTGGCCCAAATGAGCCATCTCAACTGGCTATCAAAGAGAATGCTAGAGGTTTGGCCAGATATGCTGTTATCTGCCAGGAGAATGGTTTGGTCCCCATTGTCGAGCCAGAGATTTTGGTTGATGGACCTCATGACATTAACAAATGTGCTGATGTGACTGAGCGTGTCCTTGCTGCATGCTACAAAGCACTCAACGATCACCATGTTCTCCTTGAGGGTACTCTTTTGAAGCCCAACATGGTGACTCCTGGATCAGATTCTCCCAAGGTTGCACCTGAGGTTATTGCTGAGTATACCGTACGTGCTCTCCAACGCACCATGCCTCCGGCAGTTCCTGCTGTTGTATTCTTGTCTGGTGGTCAGAGCGAGGAGGAGGCTACTGTCAACCTTAATGCCATGAATAAGCTAAAGACCAAGAAGCCATGGTCTCTTTCTTTCTCCTTTGGACGTGCTCTTCAGCAGAGCACTCTCAAGGCATGGGCTGGAAAGGAACAGAATATTCCTAAGGCTCAAGCTGCATTGCTTACCAGGTGCAAGGCTAACTCCGAGGCCACTTTTGGTACATACAAGGGTGACGCAACACTTGCTGAAGGTGCCTCTGAGAGCCTTCACGTCAAAGACTACAAATACTAAGGAGGCGGGATTTTTTGCATGTTGAGTTCTCTAAGGTTGTCCTTTCCCAGGCATAGTTCTAGGGCTTTTATTTTTGTTGTTGCAAATGGATTCGGTATGTTAGTAGAATAAGAGGGTTGAGGAACATGAGCATGTTGTTGAGTTTCAATGGCTTTGCTTATGTCGCGGTGGATGGATTAAATTTGATGTCCACTTGGGTAATTTCACTTTTTCAGCCAGTAGTTCAACTTCGCTGAATCTCCTTTCGTTGGAGTTGTTAGTGTCAGTGTCTTTATTGGTTATATTCGTAACTGATTCAAAAATCAGAAATTCGTAGCAATTGTATCAAGAAACCTTCTCAGTAAATAAACAAGCTAAGCGGAGCTTTGCCTCTGGTTTCTTGCAATCTGTTATGTACATCGATTACTGAGCCAGTTGAAAAATGCTAGACCTTGAAAGAATTTTCTCAATGGTTCGATACTAAATAAGCTATTTGGGTGTCATCCAAGTTTGAGGTGCAAGACAGTCTTCTCCCCGGAGAGTTCCCGTAGCTGATACTGTCGCTATGAAACTTGACCAGATTGCTCTTTCCAATAATCAGCTATCTGGGTCATTGCCTCCTAACATCGGCAACTTCTCCGGAGTTCGAACTCTCTTGCCTCATGGAAATAAGCTCTCTAGCCAAATACCACCCAAGATTGGAAGATTACAACAGCTTTCAAAGAATTCCTTAAAGCTTATCCTGTCATAAGCATCCCTAAAATATCGAGCCTCATCATCAATGGCACAACAACAAAATCAAAGACAAATTGGGAGCAAACCTGATCGAACTCTTTGATTTAGGACAACTCGATTTGTTGGTTCCCAACAGACATGAAGAACATCAAAGTTTAGCTGCAGTTTTGCTACGTATACTCTGATTGGTAACCAATGGTCACCTAGTTGAGTATTTTTTAACATATAGAGATGGATCCATGAGGCTGATCCACAAAGCTTGCACTTTGACATAGGAAGACAGAAAGTGCTCAGGGGTCGGTACTCACGGCTATAGAGGTAGACCCAATGACAAGCACTTGAAAGATCAAAAAGGATGGAATTGCATTTTAGAATGCTGAGTTTGGACTAGGAGCAATCTATAGAAATAGAATTGATATTTTGTCCTGGATCTAACCGAGAGTTCGGACTAAGAGCATGCTATAAAAATAGCGTTATTATTTTTACTTCAAATATCAATTAATATGATTTGATTTAAAATCGGCACACAAAATTATAATTAATTTGACTTTTAGATTAAATTAAACTTTAAATTTAAAAAATTTAAGAGAAAGTTTGGTCTAATTTTGTTTGTTAATTCAAAATTCACAAAATATCTAAATTTAAAATAATATTTTATACTAAATCAGACTTAAATATGAATTTATTTAAATATTATAAAATAAATCTATTTTATTGCCAACTCTAGAAAAGTAAAGAAATCAACTGAGATAATCAAATGGAATATCGTAAATTCTAATTCAAAAGTATGTTATAAGACTAACGCATGTGTTTATTTTATTTTATAATTTATTGTAATTCAAATATATACTAATTTGAAATTAAAATTTATTATGAACCACTCTACTTTATTAACAACTAACATTATAATATGTAAAGAATTATATTATAATATATTAAATATTAAATATTTAATTAATATAATTTATGATTTTGTAAGTAAAATTTAAGATTTAAAATGTAATTTATTTTAAATTAATCTTTGGGACGAGGAAAGATAAGGGGTGTACTTAAGGATAGTTTAAATTAGCCCGAATTTGATTCGGTCTAATTTAAAATCAACGAATTTAATATGATTTTTTGAATTTAAATTTTAAAACAATTAGACTCGAACTTCACAATCTCGTTCAACTTTAAAACTCGAGATATATTTTAATAAATGGGTTCATTATTCAACTTCATATTCTTTTTTTGTCCCCCATGTTTCTTTATTAACTTCTAATGTCTTTTTCTTTTGCTCCCAATTTTGTAGCTTTTAAACAATTTAATTAAAATCTCTTCTTCTCCTGTTAGTTTTCGTTAGTCATTTTTATTGCTTCTTTTCTGGCTTCCATTTTTGAAGCTTTTATCTCTTCTACTTTTGCTTCTTGAGAGTAGATACTTATCAAAATTTCTTTGCTTTTCTTACTTATAAAGCTTAACCAGTTCCTTTCATTTTCGATTAAAATATAGTTTTATGTTCTTTTTCAAAGAATTTAAATCAATTTCTGTTAATTGCAAAGAAAGTTTTTGACAATAGAAGACTTTGAAGAAGATGAGAAGCATCAGTTTATAGTTTAACAATTAAATGAGATTAAGGGATTCACGTTTCAGGCGAGATTCGAAATAAATGTACAACAAACCTCATAATTCTCTTGGTTTCAAATGCACTAGTACATGAGGTCATTATATATAGATGTACAAGAAACCTCATAATACATGAGATATAATAAACTTATTGAAATTATAACTCCTAGAAATTATAAGTTCGTGAATCTAGAGATGCATGCATAAAGAAAAATACATGAACCAAGTAAATGAACTAAGTATAATTAATTGCTCCACTAATATAATTGCTAAATTTTCCGAAATCCCCCTTAAACTTAATTCTTCTTAGTGACTCCAATCCTCGAGCGAGTTATACAAAACTTTCAAACTTCAATACTTTGGTGAAAATATTAGTCACTTAGCAATCACTTTTCACATAAGAAAGATCAACCTCTTTGTTCTTAATATACTCCCTTATGAAATGAAACTTTTTATTTATATGCTTGCTTCGATCATGGAACATAGAATTCTTTCCCATTACTACGGCATATTTTTTATCCATGAAAATAGTAGTAGGTTCATCTTGAGCCACATGCAGCATCTTCAATAATCTTCTGAGCTATATTGCACGAATAACGCAAGAAGTAGTTGCAACAAATTTAGCTTCACATGTAGAAAGAGTCACAATGGATTGCTTCTTCAAACTCTAAGTAAACATAGAATCACCTATGAAAAATATGAATTCACTTGTACTCTTTCTATCATCAATATCATCTCCCCGATCTATAACCAACAAGTTTGAAATTGGGTAAGGGAGAATAGTGCAAGTCATGGTCAATAATTGACATATTTCATAATTCCTTTAGCCATTGTTATATGAGTGATACTTGGAGCTCACGGAATGACTTACAACTTTTACTCCAAAAAGAATGTCAGATCTCGTGCAAGTCAAGTACCTCAAGCTTTCAACAAGCCTTTTATAAAGAGTTGGATCCACTTATTCACTTTATCATCCAACTTTTAATTTTTTTTTTGCATAATCAATTAGGTTATTAACAGACTTGCAATTCTTCATTTTGAATTTCTCAAGAACTTTTCTTCCTTAGTCTTTTGAGAAATACAAATTCCATCTTGATCGTCCTTTACTTTAATAATAAGATATCATGACATAAGTCCTATATTAGTTATTTCAAATTCTTTAGCTGTTGTCTTCTTGAATTTGTCAAACATCTTTGTTTTGTTGCTTGTGAAGATTAAGTCATTAACATATAGGCATATAAGAAGAATGCTTCTATTTTCACCTTCTTTGGCATAAAGAGTATGTTCTTGTAAACATTTGATGAATCTATGACTTTGAAAACATTTGACAATACAGATGTACCAAGCTCTCAAAGCTTATTTCAAGCCATACAATGTCTTTTTCAACTTTAACACTTTATCTTTATGTTCCTTCGTGACATACCCCAATGGTTATTAGATGTACACCTCCTCCATAAGGTAGCCATTCAAGAAAGCGAATGTGACATCCATTTGATAGATCTTCTACTTCTTTTGTGTATCCATAAAGATGATTAAACAAATTGTCTTAAATCGAGCCACGGGAGCAATCACTTAATTATAATCGACTCAATGTTACTGAGTGTAGCCTTTAGTGACAAGCCTTGCCTTGTACCTCTACTTTTCCTTGAGCATTTCTCTTGACTTTATATATCCACTTCACACCAATCGCCTTTTTCCCCTTTGGAAGAGTAAAAGCTCTTATATATCATTCATTTGAATTGCTTAGATTTCTTCATCTATTACAAGTCTTTGTTTCTTCTTATATTGCTTCTCCAAATTATAGTGGCTTAAAATCGACAAAGAGATAAAATAGAGTTGTATTTTCTATCGTCTTTGTGGACTCATAAAGATCTCTTAAAATTCTCATTTTTCTAGAATCCTTATGCGATCTAGAAGAAGATTCATCTCTTAGTGAGTAGGGTGTAACACCAATATCTTCATGCTTTTCATGGTTTTATCCTCAAACATGGGAAATGAAATACTTTCTTTATTTTGAGAGGCATCCCACTTCCATGCGTTTTCATCATAAAAATCAACTTCTCTCTTAATTACAGTCTTTCAATTAGTATGATTAAACAAATTATAGCCTTTAGAATTTGAGCTATATCTAATGTAGACGTACTGTTCACTTTTCATTTGACTTTGTCCTCATCTCTTTTGAAACTTGCACATATGAGACTCGAAAATGAGAAACCATAGGATTCTTAGCAATTCAAGCTTCTTGAGGTGTCATCCTATGAATACTTTTGGTAAGGATAGGTTGGAAAAGTATGTAGTGTTACTGATAGCTTCGACCAAGCTTTTTAGGAACACTTTTGCTTTTGAGCATGCTTTTTGTTATGTGAAGAATGGATCTATTTTTATGTTCCACAACCCCATTTTTGCGGAGAGTATATAGCTGTGAGAAAGTGACGAATATTATTATTTTTAAAAAATTTGTTAAACTTCACAAAATCTCCTCCTCTATCTGTTCTCAAAGCTTTGGTAGCTATCCACTCCGATTTTCAACTTGGGCTTTGAATCTTTGGAAGGCTTCAAAATCTCCATCCTTACCCTTCAAACAATAAACTCAAGTTTTACGAGAAAAATCATCAATGAATAGTAAGAAATAGTTACCTTTACTATAAGAGGATGACTTAATTGGGCCACAAATACATGAACTAGTTGAAATGGCTTAATGGTTCTTGAAGCGAACTCCTTTGGAAATAACTTTCTCACTTGATTCCCCAAGAAACAACCTTCACATGATTGATTGGGTTAAATGATGAGAGGTAATCCATCCATCATGTGCTATTTTGACAATAAATTTAATCGTCTAAAATTAAGACTACTAAATCTTACGTGCCAAAGCTAAGAGAAATCTTTGACACATATCTCTAAGCACCTTGGATGATCAACTTTGATATTGAGCAAGAACATTACATTCTTTAACATAAGAACCTTTGCTATCAAATTATGTGCATTTTCTTTTAAAGTGTAACAAGCATCTTTTAAGTAGATATCATACCCTTCCTTTAGTCCCAAACTCAAGATATTTGTTTTCAGAGAAAGATATAATAGACATGTGAAATAATTCTATGGCTACCATTTTTTGTAAGGACAAGAACACCACCTTTACCTTTAATAGGAAGATTTTTTCCCATTTTGCTTCTCATCATGAATAGCTCCTTGTTTCCACTCATATGGTTGCTTGCACCCATATCAAGGTACCACCTGAATTGATTTTTGTCACCTTTGTTGGCTAATAACAAGAGTTCTTCTTCTTCCACAAGATCAGTCTCTCCTTGGTTGCTAATAGAGCTCCAATATTAATAGGAATAATGACCATATTTATGACAATTATGGCATTGAATATTAGATTTGTCATACCTTCTTCCACCTCATTCCTTATAGTCATAGCTTTCACGACCTCTTAAGCTTTGTGGTCGTGGGCTTGATTCTTCATTATTGAATTTATATTTGTTTCTTCCTCTTCCTCTTCCTCTTTCACAATCACGATTACCACTACCATGATATTTGTCTTTTCATGGCCTTGACATCGACTTCTTCCTCTTCCTTATGAGCTAGAGGGCCTTTGCTCTTTGTCTTTAGAAGAAACCTCAGCTTGAAGTGCTTGAACTAGAGACACCTTTTTCTTCAATCTTTCTTCATAAGTTTGTAAAGATCCTTGTAATTCATCAATGGTTATGGCTTCCAAGTTTTGGGATTGCTCAATAGCCACAACAACAAGATCAAATTTTAAATCAAGAGTAAGAATAATTTTCACCACCACTTGAGTATCTTCTAATTTTTCACCACATCTACTCATTTGATTAGTAGTTGTCAAAACTCTTATAAAATAATCATGAATAAATTCGGAATCCTTCATTTACAAGAATTCAAACTCACCTCTTAAATTTTGAAGACGCATATTTTTTACCTTGGCAACTCTTTTGTGAACATTTTGAAGAATCTCGCAAGCTTGCTTTGCCTTTGTTGAACTTAATACTTTCTCAAACATTTCATCATCTAATGTTGCATGAATAATGCTAAGAGAATGTTGACTCATTTTATAATTCCTTTGCAACGTGTTCATTTGGGCTTTATTCAATACTTCTTCATTTGCCAGTTCTTCATATCCTTGCTTTATTATCTCCCATGCATCCTAAGAGTCAAGAATTGCCTGCTTTACTATCTCCCATGCATCCTAAGAGTCAAGAATTGCCTTCATACGAACACGCCGATTATATATCATAATTCTCGTTTGTGAGTTTGGGAATTGAAACAACGAAATTAGAATTTTTCAAACCACCTTATTCTGGTACCAATTTGAAGGAAAATAAGGGGATAAATAGAGAAGGGAAAACACTCAAACTCTCTTTTGTGAATTCACTTTAATTTGATTTCTTGGCTTCTTCTCTTGGTTTCAAATGTACTAGGAAGTATTTATAGGTGTACAAGACAACTCGTAATACATGAGATATAATGAACTTGTTGAAATTATAACCCTTAGAAATTATAAGTTTTTGAATATAGAAATACATGCATAAAGAAAAAACGTAAACCTAGTAAATGAATCAAATTTAATTAATCACTTAACTAACATAATCGATCCAATTTTAACATTATTGCCATATCTGGGTGAACTCGGGTGTGTGTTTTTTTAATTAAGTGTACAAAATGTGGATATTGGGCCACTTGACAAAAATGAAAATAAAAAGAAAGAGAAGATTAAGGCATCCTTTCGTTAAAACATGGTCCAGGCTTAGATGTCCAAAGAAGGATCTCTTCTGTCATATCACGCTTTCAAGAACCTTGTAGCGTGATCCACCTAGTAGGGCGATTGTTCACAAAAAGTAGGGCCAGGCTGAGAGTAGGAATTTCAGGGTGTTGCAATTATGTCTCTATTCCAAGCTGCCTAACTATTCTTACGGTTCAGAACAACTGCTTAAGCCCATGTCATGAGTATGATATCGTGGCTTTCGTTTCTTAGAGATTGAACCAGTGATGCTTGGATGAGAGGTTCTTAACAAACAATTTGTTAAAGCTAACTAAACAAAGCTCGGACGATATCCTGTTTAAGGACTAAAAGCACAAAAACAACTTAACGCAAATGGAAACAAATCTCACCCTCTTGCAGAGATGTTCATTCCATATCATAAGCCTGCAAACATAGTATATATAGTAGAAAGCTCCCCGTCACTAATTACAGGCAAACTTGGGAGATGCAGAATTAGCAGTTTTTATGTTAACTTCAGTAATAAGTCACATCAAATGGAAGAAACCCTAAATCTAATAATAGCCGGGTTTTCGACGTTCTTTATATGATTATCAACTGATAACTTTCCATTGATTTTTAAGTAAAAAACTTCTAAACCCACTGCTGCAAGCAAAAGAGGAAAAAAAGGACAATCAACATTGAAAAGAAGGGGAGAAAAGCCTGAAACAAAGCAAGCATACTATTATTGGCAGCACATTTGCCGGTTTTGGTCACCGCAGTGCAATGCCTTGGCTTCTCCTGACGGGAAGCTTCTTTACTCTTTCCTAAGTACGAGTAAATCCGTATCTACGAGGAAAAAACAAGACATTGCATCTATCTTGTTTCGTATGCAATTGGTACTTTCATGTCTGTTATTGAAGGTAAGTTTGAGAGGGTTGGACGTCAATCTTTTCTTTAACAGTCTACGAATTTATCATGAAAGTTGATACTGTTATACACCCATTTTCTCAAAGTTCACACGCTAAGGTTGTGTTCAGATATCCCCTTTTTCAGAGAAAAGAAATGTTGAAAGCTGATAATATATTAACTTTAACTGTTTCGAGGAAAATAATAAAATAAAACTTTTCCCTGAAGATCGAGATAGGTAAACCATTTCATGTTAATTTCTCTAAAGATCGAGATCGGTACTTGTCCTTTTCGTTTCTTGCAACGTTTGAAATAAATGTTCACTTGCTTTTAAGGCTGGATTATACTTTATAAGATGCTGCAGAGATTAATAAGTCGGGCTTGACCTGAATAGTTAAGAACGAAAAACGAAAGACTCGACCGAAAATTTACCACTACTTACCATGAAGCTTAGTTAGTGTTGGGAGGATGACAACCGTTAATCTTCGCTAGGCATTTTGTCTGAACTCCGTAAAGTATACAAAGGTATTTTGTATAGATACTGGTAAGAGTCACTATTAAGGTGGTCTTGGTGACACTGACACAGCCTCGGTCGGTTGCATCATACCTAGTTAAAGTGTACCAAAGGATTTAACTCATCTTCTTCTAGCAGGTTAGTTCTTGATGCTTTTGATCGAGTATACTGAAGAAATTTCAAAGAAATACAAGTACGTCACAGTAGAATGTCGATGTAAGCCACCAGAAGAGAAGTGCATTTTGTTATCTATACACTGAGTTTGCTCCCAGAAACCCCAGATCGTTTTACAAAAGAAAGTCTAGCTGTTGAGAAAACAAATCTTCAGTTTACAACTTACAAATTGTGAAATTATTCCAGTACATCAAATTTTAATCTTCGGCTCCCAGAGTCGGTGATCCAGACAAAAAAGATTACAATTTGAGAATGAAAAGTACGATGGAAATCATTCTTTAATGTTATTTCTAATATGTCAAAAATAAAAAAGAAGCAAAAACATGCCACAGTTTAATGTCAAATAGATCAAATTGTAAGAAGGGATTGTATATTTGTATCTTATAACTTCTTCAGTCCAGCGCGACTGCTTCTTTTAGACATGGGATGGGATCTTCTGTTCAATATTATGGTGTCTTATTCTGTTTTATGAATCTCAGCCATTTATTTATATGAGTTTCGATTCATATAAATAAATGACTGAAATTCATGGTACAAAATAAGACACCGTAATATTAGGCAGAAGATCCAAACTCTTTAAACACAGCCAACAAAGTGAATTATTTGAACACCTAATTGTTGATCATCGGAAGAAAGAAAATAGCAAAACATGGAACATCCATGCAATGGAAAGTTGAAGTACCAATAGAAGGCAACTGCTTCCACAAAGAAATTTTATTCAAAAAAGTAAAATTCCAGTGCTTGATTCAGAACCTGTCAATCAACAGTCGTGACGTTGCAAGTCTTGAAGGAGGAAAAACTTGTTCGTTTTGAATCAACTCTATACCAACACATCTATCATTAGGCCCCTATGTCAGCTTCTCCGCTCAGTATTGTGTACCCGCGTCAACTCCGTACGGTCCTAATTGGTTAAACCGTCTCCTCCTGCATGTTACATTACCTCCAGAGGCCTAGTGAGTAGATGAATTGGTCAGTTGACTTCCTATTTTGCTTTTACAGGTTTTGATCTCCTTTATTAAGCTTCAAAGCAAAGTTGCCCCACAAGTTTTCTGATCCATCACTCATCAGGAAACGAAAGCAGCTATCACTCACCATATTCCCAGCATTGGAATTTTCTGGAGGAGAGCTATCGTTAGGTTGAGTCCTTACAGTTTCAGGACCTTGTTCGGTAATCTCACAATATGGCACGCCTGGATTGTATACAGACTCATTACTTGGGAAGTAACAATAGTTGCTTGAATTTTCCTTGCGTTTCTTGTTAGACGGATTGGTTTTCCTAAGAGAATTGTTGACAGTATCCCATTTGTCTTTGCACATTATTGCAGTTCTCTCATAACCAAAATATGCCATTTTTCCTGCTATATCCTCCCATAAAACTTCTTCTGGACACCCACTTTGCTGAAACTTATCTTCCAAACTATTTCTCAATTGAATTAACCTTGTAATCTCTGAATCAGACCAGATGTTACCGTTGTTTATTGTCTCACTTCCATTATCATTCTGGTTGTCACTATGATTCTGAACTTCAGCACCCACAAACTCCTCAGAAGATGGCACATTCACTTCTCTACCCATTAATTTGTTTAAAGCTTCCATTATAGCGGCTTCACGAGCTTCAATCCAAGCTCGCTCTTTGGCCCAAAACTTATGCTCTCTATCTACCCTCACAGCTTCTTCCTTCCGCCACTCTTCTTCTCTAAACATCCTCTCTTGTTCCTTTCGTTCAAGTGTCTTTGTCAATTTCTCGAGCCAAGCCTCTTGTCTCTCCATTAGCTTTGTCATCTGGGAACCAATGAACTCTCTTATCTTTGTCTTCAAGATCATCCCGCCTCTTTTTTTCCTTCTCTTTTCAGTTGAATCATTCTCAACTATTGTCGCGGTGCTTAGATCATTGTCCTCGGACGAGGAAGTGTCAAATTCAGAATAGTTAGAGAGGCTAAGGCTATCACAGAGCTTTTGAGAATGAAATGCCACTTGGTTAGCTTGTGTAGGGGTGTTGGTTGTAGTTTGAGTTCTGCCCACAAAATGAGTTTCATGGACTGAAACTGAACTGCTGGTTTCTCCATAAAGAGCTTCAAGTTGCCGAAAGAATCTATAGTGCTTACCATCTTGTCTACCGGCTTTCCCCTCTTTAGTTTTCTTATAGTACTTGTATAAATTTTCAAACTTTTCTCTGCATTTCTTGCCGCTTCTTTGGTATCCATGTTCCTCAGACATGATCCTAGGAAGTGAAATTGAGATTAAAAAAAAAAAACTCATTTAAAAAGTGGAATGACAAAATCAAAATTTGGAAGAGCTAAAACTAATAACAGGAGGAACCCTAATTTGGATTGAAATTAGGCTGAAGTCAAGACTAAAGAATGGTAATTTTAAATGACAACAAGCAGTGGCATTGTTGAGCAATTACATATGATCCTGTTGCGGGGTAGTTGGAGTCATCCCAATATAGTAAAAGACCATTCAATTTGTCTAGACAGAGAGTCTGTGGGCAACTCCCGGTAACTACTTCGGGGAAGATATTAGTTTTTGAGTAAAAGAGCAATGGAACTTGCACTAGAAAGAAGGATACATATTTTCAAAGCCCGATACCATCCACGAATGGAACCATTCACTAGCCATAATTAGCTATTCTTCGAGCACGAAACACCAAAAAGAAGCAAAAAAGAGTTACATAACCTAGGTCTGTGATTGAGCAACATATTGCGGTCAAACCAGTCGGGCATTTGTAAGATCATAGCATTGCCACTGATTAACAAGAGATATATACGAAACTATCAGAAGAAAAGATGGAATAATTAAGAAACAGAAAGGGTTTCTTGAACCTACGTCAAACGGCAAAGCCGGTCACCTAAATCATACAAAAGCATACGACTTTTGCGCATAATCATCTTTGATGACGCTTGAATTAATCTCGAAGGCAATATTGAAGCAAAAAGGAGAGAGCTTGGAGTAAAACAAAATAGTAACAAGTGAGGACAGAAAGCGGAAAAAAACCAACAAAGTAGAGAAGCAAAAACAATTAAAAAATTAGGGTAAGTGAATACCTAGAAACTTCATCCCACAAGGGTCCTTTTTGATTAGCCTCCTTGAACTTGGAATCAAGACGAGATCTGATTTCAAGAAGAGTTAAAGTCTCTTGTCGAGGCCATCTTCCAGTACCACCGTCGCCACCAAAATAACCACCACCTTCAACTTCTAAGCTACTAAGTGATGGAATTACAACAGAAGCAGCAACAGTGTTATCTCCACTATTAGCAACAGTACCAGCAGTAGAGTGAAGAGCAGTAGTCATACAAGCATCAGAGCTAGAACCAGAGCGAAATTCATGCAACCCACAATCTCTAGGCATGAGCATCATCAAATCACAGTGTTGTTGTTGAGCTACTTGTGGTTGTTGTAGATGATGAAGGTGACGGTGATTTCTATGAGCAGAGAGGAGGTCTTGAGGTGGCTGTGGTTGTAGGATTGCTGCAAAATGAGTTGGCCTCCTGCTAATGAACTGCCTTAAATCGATCCCTAACTGATTATGGTTATTATGATCTTCCATTTCCATGGATTCTTCAGAACAAACTAGTACATAGAAAGAAAGAGCAAAAGGGATCGAATTTAACAACAAGAAGTTAAAGACTTTGAGAAGGAGAGAAAGGAAGAGAGAAGGGAGAGAACCCGAAAGGAAATAGGATCGTGTCGTCCACGAAAAAGATCGAATTTTTGCACAGAAACAATGGTCCCATATCTGTATCAACCTTCAAGGGTATGTTCTCTCGTCTCGTTTCAAGCGCAGCTCTGTCCCTATACGTATAAGTTTCACTTTCGCTTCATGTCACGTACTTCTGTTCTACCTTTGCTGTCCTAAGAGCAAAATACAACACAAAATGAAATTTCCCATATTTCAATTATTCTTATCGGTTTTATTTTGGTTAAGTGTAGCAAATTTATGTAATGACTGTTTTTAGAATATGAATTGAAATATTTATCCAATTATACGCTAATTCTTTTTGTAATTATTAGTGGTTATTTTATTATAAAAATTTATTTTTATTATTTATGGTCTAAATAATTGCTAATAACCACTAGAAATATTTATCCAATTATACGCTAATTATTTTTTAATTATTAGTGGTTATTTTATTATAAATATTTATTTTTATTATTTATAATCTAAATAATTACTAATAACCACTAGAAATTGGCTACAAAATTATTTTCTTAAAATATTTATCAAGCCACATTTGCATATACACTACAAGAAATAGGGCGTTTATTGACGGTCATTACCGACGGAAAATATTTGTATTCCGTCAGTAATATAAAAATAGCGATGGAAATTACCGACAGCTTAAAACGTCGTTAAAATGGCTGTCGGTAAATTTACCGACGGACCTAAATTTACAGTCAGTAAATTTACCGACGGAATCCGTCGGTAGTAGTCGATCATTTTACCGACGGAAATTAAATTCCGGTGGTAAATAAATTTAAATTTTTTTTTAAAAAAGTTTCTATCATTGTTGACGAGGTGTTCTTCAAGACTCTTCCTTTTATCTTCAGCAGAACTAGTCACAAATTTCTCAACCTCTTTGAGCC